>CAHIKZ030004531.1:117500-175000 GCA_903632075.3 Acanthosepion pharaonis
ATATATATATATATATATATATATATATATATATTTTATTTTTTATTTATTATGTATGTATGTAATGAGATGGGTGATGTTTTAAATAAGCAAAAAAGAAAAACAAATTTTCATGTTGATTGTGATTGGATTGCAATTTTCTCAAGTGCCTGACTTTATTATTTGATCTTCCTGGGGTCTAAAAAAAAAACCTTGAAGTCCACCAGAAATGCATGAAGATTTTTTTTTTTTTTTGTATTAAAATTCTTAGCAGAATCTCTTCTGGAGTTCTTTGGCAATTTTGTTGTGGAATGGATGATGACTCTTGGAATACTTATTGTCCTCCACTTTATATAAAATTATAACAATGAACTAAAGTCCCGCTAAAGAAAATTCCTGGGTACATTTTCTATCGTAGGATTCTCTTTTTGCTGTGATGTCTATGCACACATATTACCTCCTAAATATAATGATTTTAGAAATAAATATTCATTAATTTCTCTCTCACAACAGTTTGGAAAATTTTTATTTTGACATTTCATCAATAAACTGGTGAAACCTGTTAAAGTTCTCTAAATTGTTTTATATATATATATATATATATTTACCATTCCCTTGGATTCACATCGAATTGTACTTACACTCTAGAAATTGGTTTCTTTTATTGGCTTCTCTTGTGGGAATTGTTGAGGTCACAGTTTTGGTGTCTAAATGTTTTTCAATTATTTATTTTTGTATTGATTTCTGTGATGGGAGCTTGTAGCTACTAAAATTAGTACTTGGCAACATTTTACTAATTTACTAAAACTAGTTTTTCTGAAAATTGGTGTCCGTAAAATTGATACTAGGTTTACATATGGATAGTACTAACCTTTTTGTCTGGTTCAAAGCCACAAGTGTTGAGAATTCAATAAGTATTGAGTCCTCTCTAGTAATAATGATTGATATGACAATCCCCTTGATGACAAATTTTTTTCCAAAGAGCTGACGACTGAACTTGCACAAGGGTTCAAGTGGTATTAAAATTTCACAATACAAAGCTCGAAAGCCACTCAAGTTAGAGGGTTACTGTTAAAATGCTTATGATGAATGAATTGTCTAGTATGAGTGAAAGAGGAGATGGTAGGAAATGAAGATCAGGAGGTTAGATAATGATTGACTCTTAACATGAAAAGGTTAAGATTGTCGGTTTCAGTAAACTTCCTCCTTACAATTGGAATGTAAAAGAAATGTGGGTGATTCAACTGTGGACGTAGCGTAGTGTATCCTGGGCAGTAAAGAATAGAAAAACCTTTTGATCCCTTCCTTTGCCATGATGGACCCAGTGTTGATTGAATTCACTACTACATCAATTAATTAGCTTGTGTGACTAGTTTGCACTACACTAGGTATTTGATAGTTTTAACAAATCTCCCTTTTTTTTTTTTTTTTTTTTTTTTTATCACTTCACAGACTTTCCATTCATGCAAGTGTTATTTTAATATTATTATTTTAAATTATTTTTCCTTTTTTTTTTTTTAATTATTTTTCCTTTTTTTTTTTTTAAATTATTTTTCCTTTTTTTTTTTTTTTAAATTATTTTTCCTTTTTTTTTTTTTTTATTTTTATTTTTCCTTTTTTTTTTTTTTTTTAAATTATTTTTCCTTTTTTTTTTTTTAAATTATTTTTCCTTTTTTTTTTTTTTTTTAAATTATTTTTTTTTTTTTTTTTAATTATTTTTCCTTTTTTTTTTTAAATTATTTTTTTTTTTTTTTTTTTAAAATTTTTTTTCCTTTTTTTTTTTAAAATTTTTTTTTTTTTTTTTTAAAATTATTTTTCCTTTTTTTTAAAATTATTTTTCCTTTTTTTTTTAAAATTATTTTTCCTTTTTTTTTTTAAAATTATTTTTCCTTTTTTTTTTTAAAATTATTTTTCCTTTTTTTTTTTTAATTATTTTTCCTTTTTTTTTAATTATTTTTCCTTTTAAAATTATTTTTCCTCTTTCTAAATTATTTTTCCTCTTTCTAAATTATTTTTCCTCTTTCTAAATTATTTTTTTTTAATATTTTTTAAAATTTTTTTTTAAATTATTTTTCTTTTTTTTAAAATTATTTTTTTTTTTTTTTTAATTTTTTTTTTTTTAAATTTTTTTTTTTTTTTTAAATTCTTTTTTTTTTTTTAAATTCTTTTTCTTTTTTTTTTAAATTTTTTTCTTTTTTTTTAAATTCTTTTCTTTTTTTTAAATTCTTTTTTTTTTTTTTAAATTCTTTTTCTTTTTTTTTTGTTAAATTATTTTTTTTTTTTTGTTAAATTATTTTTTTTTTTTTTGTTAAATTATTTTTCTTTTTTTTTTGTTAAATTATTTTCTTTTTTTTGTTAAATTATTTTTTTTTTTTGTTAAATTTTTTTTTTTTTTTTTTTTAAATTATTTTTTTTTTTTTTTTGTTAAATTATTTTTTTTTTTTTTTTTTTTTTTTTTTTTTTTTTTTTTTTTTTTCAATTATTTTCTTTTTTTTTGTGTTCACATACATCTTTTTGGTTATTGAAATTATAACTGTTTTATTTAATGTCTTTCATGGAAAAAAAAAATTCTGTTTATTTGAAGAATAATTTTATTTATTTCAGGCCCACCCCCTGGAATGCGTGGACCACCTCCAAGGCAGTGAGTTACCAGTTGACCAAACATCATTTTTTTTTTTTTTTTTTTAAATTCATCTTCATTTATATTCATTCAAAGCACACATTTTTTAACTTTTCTCTTTGGACGGACAAATAAAATATATATATAAAAAAAACAATCTTTTCTTTCTTTAATCATTTCACCCCAAGTATGGTAATAAAGTCAGTAAGAAGCAATGGGTTACTGAGTGTGAAAGAATGAGAAAAAGAAAACCTAAGTGAGAGAGAACAACAAAATTAACAAGCCATTTCTTAACCCGGGTAAAAACAGGTTGTAGGTTATTTTTAGATCAGTTGCTGATTTGATCTTTTCAAAGCAACCAGACTTACCAAATAGTAAATAGATGTCAGTCTAGACACAGAGTTGAGAAGTGACAACATCAGAAAGGTTGTTGAAGAAAATTAGGAACAATGTTGACCCAAGCCTATAGTCCTGGGGGACACCTGCATTAATTTAAAATGATCTAGAACCATGACTTTTCAATATGTGAAGGCTAGTATGCCAAACCCTGTCAAATGTCTTCCAGATATCCAAAGCAACAGCCCGAGCATTACCATTGTTATCTAAAGCTTTTTTTGCTTAATTTTTAAAAAATTTATTTTTTTGTCTACTCCTCTTTGACGCATACCTGCTTAACCTCTACCATGTTGGAAGAGAAAATTGTTGCCGTAGAATTGTCTCCCTTTGCAGCTCTAGGCGCATTCTGTCACCTTGAGAAGGTTGCTATAAATAAACACTTGTCAGCTATTATTTCCAGTATTTTAAGCTGGAAATCACCTACTACTGCTTTGGAACAAGGCTAAACTTCCGTTTTCCAATGCCATTTTAAATTCTTCTAGAATCTACGTGAGGTGTAACACAGATTAAAGCCACATTAATTTTTTTTTTTTTTTTTTGTAAGCAAAAAATGGTTGCATCAACATTCAACAAAGCCTTTATTCAGTTTTTCTTTCGTTAGTACTCCGATGATGATTTTGAAAGGCTTTACCTTAGTGGATAGTAATGGTGAAGTGGTCAAAGATACACTATTGACGTGGAGGAAAGCAATGATGATCACTATTGCCAACTATCATCCATGCCCGACTAATGACCATCAATATACCTGATAGCCTTTCTGAAGGTGAATTGTTTTGTCGATTTATAAACAACGAAATAATAACTTTATTAGTCAGCAAGACAGATATGAGTCAAGTGGAAAAAAGAAAGCAAACAAATGCTAGTGTCTTCTCATATGTAAACATGAGGAAACCTGTCACTTTTTTAATGAAATGAAATCCTTCTTAGCGATTTTGCTTCTTATTACACCCCCAGAACTTCACAAGGATTAATAAAAGTTAAAGTACGGTGAATTATTTATGTATTTTTTTTAATGTATTTGTTTTTATTTCGCATTTCAATTTTTTTTGTTTTCAATGTCAAAACAAGGGGATGGTCATCATCTATACAAAGATCATTAAAAGAACCTAATGGTAAAATGAACCCTATACCGTCAACCGCAAACAAAAATGACCCTACATCTATGAAAGTATTAAACCCGAAAAATCCAAATGGGGGGAAAAAAAAAAAAAAATCCAAGAAATAGAAACATCAAAACATTCTCAAGAGAATGAAAAGATACAAAAAAATAACGGTTATTGAAGAACCAAGGAAAATGGTTTTTAAAGGAACAAATCTCTAGCCCATCACAAACAAGGGAAAGATTATCATCTAGACAAAGTTCATTAAAAAAAGCCGAATCTTAAAACTAAGGGAGCAAAATCAAACAAAAAAGTAGAAACAAAAGAAGTTCAAAGGACAAAACATAAGAAACAAAATGCAAATAGTCGGAAGTACATAGAAACGATGGACTCTTCACCCGTATAAAAAAAAAAAATTGGACACGTAAAAATTCATAATTTGTAATACATAATCAAGATACAAAACCTTATTCAATGGAATTGTAATTGGGGTCAAAACACTAATTTGTAAAAAAAAAAAAAATTATTACCAGCAATACATTTTTGAAAGCCAAATGTTGCCAGCAATGCATTTTTGAAAAATATTACCAGCAATATATTTTAGAGAAAAAAAAAAAAATACATATTACCAGCTATACATTTTTTGAAAAAAAAAAAAAAAATATTACCAGCGATACATGTTTGAAAGAAAATTATTACTAGAAATATATTTTTTGAAGGAAAAATATTACCAGAAATAAATTTAAAAAAAGATATTACCAACAATAAAAATTGTCGGCATTAAATAACCCATTGAGGTTGATATGCTGTAAAACCAAAACATGCACGCAAAACATAATGCATTACATCAAAATATTACTCATTGATTCTTTTCTTAGTATACAAAAATTAAAATCTATACACGCAATACAAAGAAAGTTATAACAATTTTAAAACAGTAGGTGTTCATGTTTTTGCCCCCTCAAAATTGCGGTGTCAGGGGGAACAATTTTAGAAAGAAATTAAGAGTAGTAAAGGTTGAGGTGTATTCTTCAAAATAATAAGTATATATTTTTAATTATACTTTTTCGTTTCTCAGATTTATTTCAAAATACATAATGGCAGCAAATCAATGTGTATATATTTTTAATTTCAAGAATTCGTCAAATATTTTCGCATCAAAACGTGCAGAATTTTATTTAAAGCTATTGAAGAGTTGCCCTGATAAATGTCAACAAGTCATTGCTAATAAGTGAATTTTATAGGAAATAAAATGGAGTTGTACTTTTAAAAAAAAATTTTTTTTTTTTTTTTTTTTTATTTAAAAATTTTTGAACAGTTGAAAATTATTTATGACTTAACCTAATATTTATTTACAAGGAATCACTTGAAGTTTGATATCAATGAAAAAAACCTCCCAAAAAACAATGGGATATCCCAAGTAAATATCACGCTTTATGTTAAATAACTAACTTGAAAGCTGCCCTATCGCTAGTGTTATTTCGTGGATATCTGTGCTTAAACTGTCAATTATGTTAAGTCTACCTGCATGTGAGAAAATAGGATCTCTGGAAAGGTTCAAACCTGCATCATTCTTTTGTAGGAGAAATCCCCATACTTTAAGCCAGGGTTTCTAAACCATTTTACCCTTGTGTAACCCTTAAAATAAATTACATGTCTCAAGGTCTACCACTTCGTCCCCAGCCCCTCAACCTCCGACGTCTTCCTCTTTGGGTTGAGGTGTCCACTCGGTCCGAACCGAACTTAGGGGTAACTGACCGTACGCTCCCTGAGTACCCGTAGATTATTTCGACTGGTCAAGTCCTGCTTGCTGCCCACGCTGTGTTAATTTTTAGATCCAGTAAACGGGGTGTTGTCCATACGTTCACGGTCGACTGGAGATGTGGACACGGCTGTGAGAGTTGGCGGTAGGAAGTTTAGAATGTGGCAAAATAAAACAAAAATAATATCTGCAGAAGCCAGACAACCATGGGCGGAAATATTGACGTCTTTTATATAACATCGCATCAGAACAGAGGTTACAGGGAGAATAAAAACATTTAACATAAATGAGAAAAGAAAAAGAAAAAAGACGCAATGCATCCAGCGAATTCCCAACAGAGGGTTTGTGGCTGATAAACGCGTATTGCAATCGCCTGGGGTAGGTTTATGACTAGTAGTCCAGTCTCATACAGACTTCGCAGAACAGGGGGCAGTCTTCCTTCTCTAATTCTCCCGCAAATCTCTCGTGACTCTCTCTGACGACGGTCTCATTCTCCGAGTCTCTCTCCTGCCTGCTTTTCTCGTCAGCCTTTATCGTCTGGCTCTTCCGTCTCTCCTGTAGCACCGCAGCCCGTAATGGTCGTCGGTGGGTGCCCACGCACGTGACGGCACGCAGTAGCGACGATGTGCCGACCGATCGCGGTCTCTCCCGTCTGGCCTCTTCCGTCATAAGACTGAACCAGTTCAAAAATTTGTTCAGAAATACTACATTTCAACTTGAGAAGAAGCCCAATATGCCAAAACCTGTCAAATTCCTTCGAGATATCCAAAGCAACAGCCCAAGTTTCTCCATTCTTATCTAAAGCTTGATAGACTCTTTCAGGAATCATCTTACTTATTATAAAACGCAGGTTCTGTGTGTGTGTGTGTCTGTAACGTTTATATATTGGATCGGATTTTCTACATTTTTCAACCGATTTCAACAAAACTTCACAGGACTACGTAAAATTACCTTGCGGTGGTTCTGACAGGGCCAAAAATTGGAAAAACACAATTGTTTTTGCACGAAATCAATTTGAAAACACGATTAAGAGGCATTAATGAAAGGGGGACAACTCACTTCGGGTTAAAATCCAGGTTGTTTGTGTGTGTGTTCGTTTATATATGCGATCGGATTTCCTACATTTTTCAGCCGATTTCAACAAAACTTCTCTTTTTTTTTTTGGCAGGTAGTGTTTCTTATTGTCTTGCACACTTTTTTCTTTATTTTTACATTCAGAATGCTTTAAAAATTCCATTTACAAGACAATTGTTTATAATAAAATTCTATTCAATCGGTAGAGACTCATAACGATTGAAAACAATGTTTTTGTTTGGGTTTGACCAATTCGTAAAAAAACAAACAAAACTAATTAAGACATGCGTGTCCGTCAACCTTAAATAATCTTTGTCAATTTTATTTTTCAGTCTTTATGATGGTCGATACTTGATCAATCTCTTACTGTTACATCCCGGGCAACGCCGGGCTCTACTGCTAGTCGTTAATGCATCAACAGTTGACCTAGTGAAGCGAAAGCCATATTGCTTATCTGTAAAAAGACCTTGCGATGTGAGATCCTTAACCAGTTGAAAGTTAATTAGAGCCTCTCGTCAGTCAGTGATACACGCGTAGGCGATCATGTATCTTTCGATACATTGACGAGGCAGATTTTTCCCGCAGTAGGTTGCCATTTCTTTCTGCAGTAGACCAGTTGCCATCCAAGTCTCTAGAACCCGGTCTGTCCTGCTATTTACCCATAGCTAGGAGGAGGAGAAGAGGATTCATACCTTTCTCAAGGGTATTAGCATGTAAGTGAATGTAATAGATTCGACTGGAATTCGAACCGCTATCCATTACTCCACCGTGCCTCTAGTACTTTATCAAAAAGAGGTAGAAGGTTAATAGGCCAATAGTTAGAAGGATCCGATGGCTCACCTGTGTTCATAAAGACTGGAACTACAAAATAAAATTTCCAACAAGCAGGAAATTAAGAAGCCGCAAGGTTTTTATTGTATAGTCTAGAGAGAACAGGAGCCAGTTCAGGAGCATTATTGCAGGGATGCCATCAAGTCCACATGTTTTATGAGCATCCAGTTTAGAAATGATAGCAAAAAACCATGGACGGTGTTGTGTGCATATCACTGAATAGAGACTCAGTTCTAAGTGGAAAGTCAAACAAAGATGCTCCAGATGAGTCGAGTAGAATTTAAAGAGAATTTACGAGCAAAACATTCTGCTTCATCAGCAGAACTTGTTAGCACCAAGAGAAGTGGGATAACAGACTTATTCTTATTTAACACATTATTATAGAGTCGCTAGTAGTTATGAGAAGCATGACTTGTTATAGGCTATATGGTGCCTCATTCCATCAGCAAACAAAGACTAAGCCTGTTTGAAGACACGTTTGCAATTATTTCGAGCAGTCACAAATAGGCGTCTGTTGTGACCGGAATTATCACACTAGTGCACCCGAAAAAAATGATTCCTATGGATTATAGCAGCTGAACAGGCTGGTGTAAACCAAGGAGAAGATTGTGGTTTCACCTCTTATTTGTGAGTAGGTACAAAAGCATCAGTGCCGGTTTTAACCCAAGAAGAATTCTTTGTAGCACAATTCTCCATAGGAAGGTTAAGAATATCAATCTAAGGAGTGTCTCGAAGAAAATCACGAAATGAATCCCAATTACTAGGCTGTAAGAGAAAGAAGTCTTATGACTAGGAGGTTCCTTTCTAATAGATAACTAAAGAAATATCAATGAATACTATAGCATGATCCAAATTCCCAAGAGGACAGAATTGTGATGTTCTACAAGAGTTGGAGAGGAGGTAAGGAACAAATCAAGTAAAGAAGAATGTTTAACAGATTTATTTAGGAAACGAGTAGAGAAATCTACTATTTAACAGAGGAATGGAAATTGTGAAAGTCTGTGTTTCGGTTAAGAAATTTTGGTTTTGTAGTGTGGCACCATTTACGAGGCAGAGAAAGAAAGAGAAAAAAAAGAAGGCAGAAAGAAATGCGAGACGGATCATAGGTGATAAAACAGCCACACACATGGCCTAAGAGACAATAAAAATATTGATAAGTAACAAGTGAAAAAGTGTGTCATTACAATGACAGGGAATTTCTGAGTAAAAAAAAGGAAAGGAAAAGAAAGAAGGAACCAGATGTGTTTTGATAACGGCTATGTTATCTAGGTACGTAAACGAATGGCTGGACCACCGGCCCAGGAAAAATTCAAGTGAAAATACTATTTCGATAAGTAACGAGAAACAGGCCACTAAAAAGGACTTTGGACAGATATGAAAAATTAAATCCCACACAAGCAGAGCGCTGACCGAATTCCTTTCAACAAAATAACTTTGCCCTGCGATAATAAAATTATGTTATCAGACACATGTACCGAAGGAAAATAAATGGGAACCAGAAATGTTTTTCTTTCTTCCTTGGAGACGACAGACTGACTGAAATTTTTGGGGATAATTCTTTTCTGAGGCCATGTCGGGAAAACCAACCATCTTGATGAATTAGCGATAAACTACCTGACAAACACCACGTGTTGAACAAAGAGTTGTCATATTATCCGTTCGTGACTAGAGAAATGATAACGGCGATTTGAAAGGAAGGAAAAGGAAAGAGAAGAGATAATTAATTTTTTTTAGTTAAGCAAGGTATTTTTTTTCCGAAACAAAGCCGCGGATTGTTCACGCCCGACTAAGACATCATTGGTCAAGTGGTGATCACGTGACGCACGAAGGAGGAGGAAAGATACCCGACCAAGACCTCATTGGCCGAGAGTGATCACGTGACGCACGAAGAAGGCTGTCGACGCCCCCATCTAGAGTATAAGTATGAGAAGCTGCTACGAAGAAATGGGGAGGGCAGTTCACGCCCCTCAGAAGTATGGTGAGAAAGTGGGAGTGAAAAAAAGTTACCAAAAATGGAAAAGAGTGGAAAATCCCTAACCAGAAATAAAAAGAGGTGGATATATATTTAGAATTATCGAGGAACCCCCACGCCAACAGACCCACCCCGGTTTTGGTCGGCGTCAATAAAAGCGAAGCCCCAACAGGCAGAAATCAGTTCGGGCCCTGGCGGCAGAGATGAGTGTCCAGAGAGTTCGGGCCCTGGCGGCAGAGATGAGTGTCCAGAAAGTTCGGGCTCTGGCGGCAGATATGAGTGTCCACAGTTCGGGCCCTGGCGGCAGAGATGAGTGTCCACAGTTCGGGCCCTGGCGGCAGAGATGAGTGTCCAGAGAGTTCGAGCTCCAGTTTCCAGAGTTGAAGCCGCCTCGAGATAGCTGACCAAGATTCACGCAAAATTCCGGACTCCTCTTCAACCAAGAACAATTATTTTGAAGAGCGACTTAGGACCAGACCACCGAAATAAGTTTTTTCGACTTTCGTCCAAAGACACACCGAAACACAAATTTCTTAGAGAGCAGACAACTTGAAGCGTTAAAACCTGCCTAGCGAAAACGACGTGTCACAATCCACAGAACGGGTCGGGAGATAGATGCAGTCCTATGTATCGAACAACTAGACATAAAGTTTGTTACCTTTTTCTTTGATACTTTGAACTTTTGAGTTTTCATTTTATTTTCTTTTATGCATATTTGTGTGGTATCACCCCCGTTGAACTCAGTTTGCATTACGGCCCCCAACCACTGTTTGATCTCGTCTGTCTAAGATCAATTCACAACTTGGGTAGGCAGATTGGAGATCAATGCAGTTACCTTTTGGTAACCAGGCGTTGGAAGCGAGTTGGGAACGACGAGGCTGATATCAAATCTAACCAGATTCCACCCGAATCACCAAAAGGTTAGAACGTCACATTTGGGTGCCGCGACCGATACCAAGCCAGTTGGTCGTCACAGGACGAGACAACACGACTGACGCGACTGGCGGACGTCACGTTTGGAGCAGCGACACCCGAACGGAGCAGCGAGGAGCGAACAGCTGGTGCCGCGGCGAAGACGTCTGGTGGTGCTGTTTAGGGACGTCACAACTGGTGTCGTGACCGGGATAGGACCCTGGAACGGCCACGTCACAACTGGCGCCGTGGTAGATCAGGATAGAACGTCACAGTTGGCGCTGCGACCGGGGGACGACGTCACAGTAGCAACTTGTGGTATTGTGTGAAACTAACTCTAGCGCATTCTATTCTATGTTCCATTTCATCATCTCCCATACTACGTTTGCTATAACATACATCAAGGTATTTGGAATATTTACTATTTGCTAATTCCACGTTTTGGATTTTTATGATGGATTCAGGCTGTGTGCCATTACTGCTTTCCTTCCAATTCCAGATCATAGCTTCTGTTTTTGTAAAAGTTCATCTTGAGGAGTCTTATTTCTTGGCGCATTTAGTAGAGAATGCTGGTTATATTTCTTTCTAATCATTCTTATGCAAGCTATGAATACCTGCGTCATGGACATACCCCCCCCCCCCTCATCAACACTAGACTGGCCTCGAGAGGGAAAGCAGGGATTCTAAAACGATGCAGTGTAATGTAACGGTCATCGGCCATTGACGTGTTTAGCTGGACCAGGGGATGTATCCCATTAGTCCCCTATGGACAACAGTGTTTCCTGGACCGATGAAATCTGCACCAAAGACAAACTGTATCATCAGTCCTTAACAACTGGAACAGGACATTGCCAGTCCCCCAGAGTCCAATTAGCAATATTCCTGGGTCTAGGTAGAGTGTAGTGTTTTGTGTCATGGGACTAACAGGAGCAACATTGTGGGTCTTCTGTTTCCATATTCCAGTGATAGCAAAGAACGCAAACAGACCTTGAATTATAGAGAGCAAAGGTAGCACTCAAATCGCAATACGACAGACTCCTAAATGACACGAATGCGATGGGGAAATAGGCAGTGTTCCCGAGTATATGTAGAGTGATGTGTCTGGTGTTCTGATATTAACAGGATCAACCTTGTGGGTTTTCTGTTCCCATATTCCTCAGATATTAACAGACCTAGAATTGAAGAGGACCAGCGTAGCACCCAAATTGCAACACGACAAACTCTTAAATTACTCAAATGTGAATGTGAAATGGGCAGTTTTCTCAAGCCTAGGTAGAGTGTTGTGCCTGGCGTCATGGTATTAACAGGAGTAACCTGGTGGGTCTTCTGTTCCCATATTCCACTCATAGTAAAGAAAGCTAAACAGACCTGAAAATGAAGAGGGCCAAGGTAGCCCCCAAATCGCAATACGACATCCTCCCGATTTACACGAATGTGACGGTGAAATGAACAGTATTATCGAGCCTAGGTAGAGTGTTGTTTCTGGTGTTATGGCATTAACAGGAGAAACCTGGTGGGTCTTCTGTTCCTATATTCTAATGATAGTAAAGAACGCTAAACTGACCTGAAATTGAAGAGCGCCAAATGTAGCAGTCAAATGGCAATACGACAAACTCTTTAATTGCACGAATGTCAAGATGAAATGGGCAGTGCTTCCAGGCCTATGTAAGTGTTGTGTCTGGTGTCATGGTATTAACAGGAGTAACCTGGTGGGTCTTCTGTTCCCATATTCAACTCACAGTAAAGAAAGCTAAACAGATCTGAAATTGCAGAGGGCCAAGGTAGCACCCAAATCGCAATACGAGAAACTCCTGAATTACATGAATGTGAAGGTGAAATGCGCAGTGTTCCCGAGAGTGTTATATCTGGTGTCATGGTATTAACAGGAGCAAACTTGTGCGTCTCCCCTTCTCATATTCCACTGATTGTAAAGAACGCTAAATAGACCTGGGCCAATGTTGCATTGAAATTTCAATGCGACAGACAACTGAATTACATGAATGTGAAGGTGAAATGCGCAGTGTTCCCGAGACTAGGTAGAGTGTTGTGTCTGGTGTTCTGGTATTAACAGGATCAACCTTGTGGGTCTTCTGTTCCCATATTCCTCTGATAGTAACAGACCTAGAATTGAAAAGGACCAACATAGCACCCAAATCGCAACACGACAAACTCCTGAATTACACGAAGGTGAAATATACGAGCCGTGTTCAATACAGATATAATGGACAAAAGGAGAATGGAAACTCGAAGAGGAAGATATTAACAGAAACTTTAGTAACATTAGCAATCGAGATCATCGTAAAAATACACAAAGAAAAAAATGAATTTCTGACATGAAATTCTCGATATAAGGAAAGAGATAAAAAAACAATGCCAAAGTTTGTCAGAGAATATGGGAGTTCTAAAGAATCATATCTCAACAAAAAAATATGCAGAAATAGAAAGAATGAGAATAAAGCAGATATGCCAAAAAAAAAAAAAAAAAAAATAATAGAACAGGACAAAGGACATGCTCATCAACATGATGCCTAAAATCCAAAGACAGGGCATTGATGTTAGAGAAAGAAGAAATACTTGGAACGAACAGACCGGAGAACTTGACGAAAGAGAACAATCAACAAGAAGCAGGACGAGAAATATTTAAATTTGAAGTGGAATCAGTACTGGCCAAATTAAACAGAAACAAAGCAGCAGGACCAGTCGGAATCCTAACAGTAATACTGGCAGCCTTAGATGATTTCAGTGTTGACAAGATTACAGGCATATTAAATGAAATATACAACAACGGTGATATACTGGAAGACCCAAGTAGACCCATTTTGATAGCACTGCCAAAGAAGCCAGGTGCAAACGAATATAACCTTCATCGGACAATCAACCTAATGAGTCGTATAACAAAACTCATCCGAATTTTGATTGAATAGACTGCGCAGCAGAAAAGAAAATATGATATGCTCAGAATGATGTCGGAAGGAGCAAATACAGAAGGATGTCTACCTGTGTTTTATGGATGATGTAAAAGCGTTTGATAAAGTACGTCACGAAGAACTGTTTGAACTGCTAGGTGAGCTTGACATATTTGGCAAGGATATTAGAATAATCAAGAACATATAATGGCAGCAAACCGCCTGCATGCGCATAGGGAATGAGTTCAGTAGATATCCAAAAATAGAAAGGGGAGTAAGACAAGGATGGGTCTTCTCACCGGACTAATTCATTCTATATAGTAAGTCGATTCTGAGAGAATTAGAAGTCTTATCCAGATTCATTATTTACAGCCATAGCAACATTAGACATACAGACGAAAGTGTTGATAGAAGACACAGAAAGAAAACTACAGAAAAACGCCCATGGAAGTTTGTAAAGGAAAGATAGAAGGACTAATCATTAATCATTATTTACATTATTTACATCTTTATTGTCATATTGTCCCAATCTATACTGTCATGTTTACGACGTTTCGGCCGTTGTACGACCCGGCCTTCTTCAGGTGATTGGAATTTCGAACTGAACCATTTATGTCGTCCACCGGACACAAAAGATTGCAGATGGCACAATAAAGTGAGCAATACAAATGCAGAAGGACTTGTACCTGTGTTTTATAGGTACTGTAAAAGTGTTTGATAAAGTATATCACAAAGAAGGGTTGGAACTTCTTAGTAACTTTGACATATTTGCAAAGGGTATTAGAATAATCAAGAACCTATAATGGCAGCAAACCGCTTGCATGTGAATAGAAAATGAGTTCAGCAGACATACAAAAATAGAAAGGGGTGTCAGAGAAAGACTTGTTTTCTCACCGGACTTATTCATCCTATATAGTAAATCGATTCTGAATGAATTAGAAGTCTTATCAGGATTCATTATTTGCGGACACAATTTTAACGGCATAAGATATGCAGACGGCACAGCATTGATAGAAAGGAAACTACAAAAACTCCCACAGAAAGCAGTGAAGGAAGACGAGAAGAAAGTTCTAAACATCAATTGCAAAAAGACAGAGTGCTAATGTTATAAAAAAGAACAATTGAGCATGCAATTAACAAAATATTGAAATCAAACTAGTACAACAATTTCAATATCTGGGAAGTGTTTTAACAGAGGACGGAAAGTACGACACTGAAATTCGAAGGCGCATTGGGATAGCGAAAGATGCCTTTCAAAAGCTAAGCAAAATATTAAGGAACAGGGAAATTTAAATATCTGGGAAGTGTTTTAACGAAGGAAGGAAAGTGTGACACTGAATTCCGGAGGCGTTTGGGATAGCGAAATATGAATTCTAAAAGCTAAGCAAAGTATTAAGAAACGGAAAAAAAAGCCGTTAGAAACAACGAAAACAGTACTTAATTATTATGTAATATCAGCCTTTCAATATTGCAGTGAAGCAGCTGAAATATGGTTCAACAGAAGGATTCTGAATATATCATGAAGTAAACATCGAAAAAAAAAAAAAACCGAAAAAGTTTAGAGAAAATGGAAACAAAATGGACACATGCTTAACATCAGAAAGAGACAGATGAAATTTCTAGGGTACATAATAAGGAAAGAGGGCTTGGAAATTAGATACTCACAGGACATATTTAAGGCAAGAAAGACAGAGAAAAACATCGCATAATTTACTTGGCGAGCTTGAGGGAATGGATGGTGGAACAAGGTTTGGAAGAGATAGCAAAAAGACAACATTTATTAAGAGCTTTACAAAGGACAGGAAATTATGGAGAGCCATGATCGTCAACGTCTTGAAAAAACACGGCACATAGAAGATCAGGTGCTGTGACCAGAAATATTTGTCTTCTCGTATTGTGGCCGTTAACGTCTGCTGAATTTGGAATTTAGTCCACTCCGAGTAGAGCTTTTTTTTGTTTCTTTATTAGTTCGTATATCGCATTGTGCTACGATTTTTTTACGATAATGTACAATATTAATCATTGACTAACGAGAAAATTTTAAGGAAAATAACATAATGAGGAAAGAAAGCTTGGAGAATTTAACACTCACAGGACACACTGAAGACTAGAGGAGCAGGGGAAAATAGCACGTGTCTTACCTAACTATTTAGCGTAAATGGATGGCAGAATAAGGACAGAACAGTATAAGGACAGGAGGGACATCAAGGAGGCAAGTTGTGGAGAGTCGTGATCGCCCACGTCCTGAAGAGGCACGGAACGTGGAAGAAGAAGCTCAGATTTAGCAAATATTGAACTTACAAAACAAACGAAGTAATATGTGGGATATGTTTTTATTATTTTTTATTTTTATTTTTATTTTTTGAACGAGTGGGTGGGTCTTCGTTGCTGACAGATTGTTATTTAAATGGATTTGTAATTTTAAAAGTTTTCTCTTCATTTTTAGAACGCTACGGAATATATATTCCGTCAAACCGATATATATTCCTAGAGAAAAGAAACTAAAATAAAACTTTTTGTTTAGGTTCTTTTATATCGAATTTCTCATTAAATTCGCCTTAGATAATAATAATAATAATAATAATAATAATAATAATAATAATAATAAAAATATATAAAAAAAAAAAAAAAAAAATACAAGTGTTAGCGGCCCATGGGGAAACAAACTTGTTATATAAAATACATGGTATTTGAAGAAATATTCAACGTCATGGTGTCGTGAGAATGTTGAATAAGATATTCTTCTTATTGTTTTTGCTTAAAAAAAAATTCAAATTAACCCTAATCGGAAAATGAAGACTGAAGGTAAATGACATTTAATTAGCAGTTTCAGGCGAGGAAAATTTTTAATTCTCAGCAAATGGGAAAATAAGTCTCGTGCATATAATATCAGGAAAAGAAAAATATAAGTAAAAATTCCATGAAATGCATACAGACGTCGTATGTATTGTAAGTAAAGAAAAATAATTAATTTGTCTGTGAGCGATCTTCTAACAATCTGCGTTCAAATCGGGGCATTGTACTTCGACCTCTTTTCCCAATGTCTCAGCGAAAATTTTAAATTAGATAGACACACTTTCAAAATTTCCTTTTAGCATTAAGCCTATTTGGTGTCTTTTTTTTTTTGTTAAGATTTAACATCACAAGAGAAAATTCTGAGTCCCTAAACTGCATATGAGAACATTTTTTAATTAACGACAAAAATAGATTTTTAAAGGCGTTCCACACGCAATTTCCTTCTGCCTTTCTCTCTATCATATATGTACATAGGTATGTAAGCAAGAGTTATTAGGCATAATATATATATATATATATATATATATATATATATATATATATATATATATATATATATATATAAATAAATGGCGTTTATTAAATTTATGAGATTTCAAAGTATTAGTTTTAAGAATTGTAGTAATTTTAACAATAATAGTAGTGGCAATGAAAGTTGCTTGAAGAATGACGATAAAACAAGATAATGATAATTGCAAGTAGAAAGGAAACGAAGAATAAGAACTTGAAATTAGACAAAAAGAAGACGACGACAAAGGATGCTGATAATAATAATAATAATAATAATAATAAGAAGAAGAAGAAGAAGAAGAAGGAGAAAGAAAGAAGAAGAAGAAGAAAAGGAAAGAAAAAGATGATGAAGAATGAGAAACTGAGGCTGGGTAAGAAGACAACGAAGAAGGCCAATAGTAGTAATAGTAGTAGTAATAGTAATAATGAGAAGAAAAAAGAAGAAGAAGGCGACGACGATGACAACCAAAAGGAAGGCGATGACGACAACGAAAACTAAAGAAGAAGAAGAAGAAGAAGAAGAAGAAGAAGAAGAAGAAGAAGAAGAATAGGTAGGGGAAGAAAAAGAAGAAAAAGAAAGAAATCCTGAAATTAGCCAAGAAGACGACGAAGGATAATAATAAGTAGTAGTAGTAGTAGTAGTAGTATCAAGGAGACAGTGACTAATAATAATAAGTAGTAGTAGTAGTCTAGAAGATGGCGAAGGATAATAATAATAATAATAATAATGAGTAGTAGCAGTATGAATCCGCTTCTTCTCCCCCCAGCTATGGGTAAATAGCAGAACAGACCGGGTTCTATAGCTTTGGATGGCAACTGGTCTACCGCAGAAAGAAATGGCAACCTACCGCGGGGAAAAATCTGCCTCGTCAGTCATATATCGAAAGATACATGATCGCCTAAGCGTGTATCATGCATGATACATAACTAAGTAGTAGCAAAGAAGACGACTAATAATAATAATAATAACGAGTAGTAGTAGTAGTAGTAGTTAAGAAGACGACGAAGGATAAGAAGAAGAAGAAGAAGAAGAAAGGAAAGAAGAAAATGGGGATGAAGAAAGAGAAACTGAAGCTAGACAAGACGACAACGATGACGACGACAACGAAGGATAATAATAATAATAAGAAGAAGTAAGAAAAGAAGAAGGAGATGAATAATGAGAACCTGAGGCGAGGCAAGAAAATGACGAAGAAGTGCAATAGTAGTAGCAGTAGTAGTATAGCAAGCCCGACAGATCCGACAAAATAAAACTGACAACTGCTATCGAAAAGGACCTCCAATCAGTGGTTAACTGGGGCAAGGAATGGCTTTAAATTTTAAGGCAAAATAAAAATGCTTTCAATTAATCACCACTGAGAACATTTTCTGTCATCAGTTAACTTTTTTTGCCTTCTTGGGCTCACGTTTTCCATTGACATGAAATGGATTGATTATATTGAATCAACTGCTATATACACTGCTAGGAAATTTGGGTTACTGTGCCCTGCCTCACAATTCTCGTCAGTGTCCATTTTGCATATTTATAAATCTACCATTCATCGTTGCATTGGATATTGCTGCCATATCTGGTCTGGTGCCCTTGCTGTATATCTCGAGATACTTTACAAAATTCAAAGAAGAGTCTGTAATGTTGTTAGTCCTGATCTGACATCTCAAATTCAGTCATTTTCCTACCACCGGGACGTGGCTTCCAATTCTTCTGATGAGCTATTCTATTTAGTGCATCGTCTACATTAAGCCTGCTATTAGATTGGCGACTAGGTTTGAGCGGATTCCTGGTAGCCTATGCCTTAAAGAAATACCAAAAATTGTACTCACAAGTACAGCTCAGACATTACGAAGGGCTTTATCTGTGTAAAATGTGTGTGATCTTAGGGTTTTTTCTTTTTAATTATCAGTGGAAAATGTGATGAAGTCATTACTGACCTTAGATCTATGGTTGGAACCGGAAGGAAAGGTGTTTACAACAGATACCCAAGGAAATAATAATAATAATAATAATCTTACGAAGAAGAAGAAGAAGAAGAAGAAGAAGAAGCAGCAAAGGAATAAGGAGAAAAATATAATATCAATTCAAATCGTAAATAAACTCCTAAACATTGCGCTATGATTTAAAACTGCACTTTATTCTTACTTTTAAAATAAAAACTTTTTTCTGTAAATATATTTTTTGTAAATATACGTGGAAGTCAATTTTTTTGCGGATGCAACATTTTATAGAAAATAATTTTCTCATTTGAGACATTTATAGAACTAGACATGTATCTGACAGAAAGTTTGTTGATTTTTTGAAAACAACAACATCCCAAGTCACTAGAAGAAAACGAGAAATGTAAGCGAATAGACTTTGTCTGTTCAACGGCATATCAACATCCTTATGGGTCATTTAATGCCGAAATTTAATTAGTTTTAAAGTAATAAAAATATATGTTATTCTGCTTTCACAATTGAATACATGGTAGATGATACTCAGCTTTTGTGAATATACATGTTTGTGTGGACATAATTACTAGAGGCGGTGATATGTGTGTTTTATGTTGTAGTTTTGTTATTCTGCTTTCACAATTGAATACATGGTAGATGATACTCAGCTTTTGTGAATATACATGTTTGTGTGGACATAATTACTAGAGGCGGTGATATGTGTGTTTTTTATGTTGTAGTTTTGTTATTCTTGCTTTCACAATTGAATACATGGTAGATGATACTCAGCTTTTGTGAATATACATGTTTGTGTGGACATAATTACTAGAGGCGGTGATATGTGTGTTTTATGGTCTAGTTTTGTTTGATTTATATTTAGGAATACAGTTTAATTTACGAAATTGTAGGATAAAAATGTATTTCTGGTAATTTAAAAAAAGAATTTTTTACAAAAATATATTGCTGCTAATTTTTACCATAAAAATGCATTTTTATACTTTCATAGTATTTTGATCCAAGTTTTGGGGTTCCCTCTTTGCCCATAGTTGGGACCCTAACAGGTGCTACTACCCCGGGCCAGGGTGAACCTGGAAATAACAGCAATTAAGAAGTGGATCCACGTTCCTCAAAACCTCCCCATCAGAGGCCTTCCTGCCGGATGTAGTTTATCGTCATATCCAGGACACAATAAGCTGCTATGTAGTTTCACTTGTTGTCGAGTCTTTTGATGTCCAGCTGTTTGGTATCGATTTGATGAGACGAGTTTTTTAATTGGCGTATCATCATCATCATCATCAATACCATGATGTGGTTGCTGAGGCGCTGACCAGTTTTATCCACATACCTGAGTTCATGCGTAGCTTCTTTCAGGCAAGAAGACCTGGCGGAGCCCGTCCTTCATCAGGAAAAATCACGCCAGATGTCGTCCAACTTGAAGGATCACTTTAATCACGGACAACAATTACTGACTCAAATGTAAACGATCAATATTTACCAATCCGTGAACCAAATAAATGCTTATAGAGACAAATAAAAGCGGACAATATTTACCTATCCCCGAACAATTAAATGCTTCCAGACTCAAAATTAAACACTCAGTGTTTACCCATCTCCGAACAAGTAAATGATTAGACACAAAATTAAACACCCAATGTTCACCTATCTCCGAACAAGTAAATGCTTACAGACACAAAATTAAATACCCAATATTTGCGTTTCCCCGTACAGATAAATGCTCCCAGACACAAAATTAAACAAGCCAATATTTAACTATCTCCGAAGAATTAAAGGCTTACAGATTCAAAATTAAACACCCTATAATTACCTATCCCCGAACACTTAAATGCTTCCAGACACAAATTTAAACACCCAATATTCACCTATCACAGAATCAAGTAAATGCTTATTGACTTAAAAAGACTGAGACATTTCGTAAAATCAACCAACCCTATCTTCATCTTATTAGTCTGAGTAAGGTTCAGATCTTGCAGACCAATGCCAGATGCCATTGTGAGATTACCCCACTTGTCTGCCAAAGAACTTCTGCTAACTACCGCTAGATGGTGTTGTCAAAGCATTATATATGAAAAAACTCTTCCTCTGTCTTCTCTTCTTATTCACAGGATGCCTTAGAGAAAAGATGTACTTCGTTCCCATGCCTTTTGATCTCTGGCGAAATGGAAAAGAACCCTGAATGTTACACAGCGTAAAATGCTCGGAGCTTACTTGACTACAGAATGGCATGTTATAATAATTATACTAAATCAACAGATAAAAAGCTCTTCTCAAATGGCAGTCTCGTATAATTCATATGTATATACTAGTGTTTCTCAACACGTGTTCCTAGGTTTCCGAAAGATCGCGAGAGGTTCAACGAGGAATCATCATAATCAGATTAATGCTTTTGTGAGTAATTTTTGTTCAATTTTATATTCGTAATTTTACTATACATGTGTTGAAATCTTTGCTTCTTATAATAAAGGCTCCAACCCCTTATATTATTTAAAACTAGCAGCCATACCCAGCTGGCCGATCAGAAAAAGCGTTCAATTAGAATGGAGCAAAAACAGCATCATGTTTACATGTAACAGAATCTATCTTCTTCAATTACTTTCATTAAAAAAACAAAAACATTTTGAATTAATGCAGTTACTTATATAACAGAAGTATTTATTCAATCGAAGTTAGCCGAAGATGAAGTGGGTAAAACAAGCAACAGGCCAGAATTATTTTGGAGTTTTTGAAATTCAATTTGTGGGTGTGCTACCAGGGATGTAAAAGAGGCTTCATTTATAAAGCAATTGTTAAGTTTGATGAAAATTGTTGTCAGTTCTCAAGAACAAAGAAAATGCATAGATTCACTTTCATATGTTTAAGTTTTATTACAATTCTAATAATCGCGTTTTAAAGCAATCAATATTGTCTAAGTTAAAATAAAAGCGGTGTCATAAGAAAAGCCGTCTTTTTGACACTCCTTTTTCTTTTGCGAGCATGAAGGTCCATGTTTACCAAAAATATTGTGTTGGATTGCACCACTTGTCTGCCCAAGAACTTTTAATGAACGCTAGATGGCGCAAAGGCCTCATCCTCATTCTTTTCGGAGGTCCTTTCACTTACCAGGAATACTCATGTCACATTGAAGACAACACAAAAGATTACACAACATACAATGACCCAAGGACTGCAGACAGGTGTATCTAATAATTTCATCAAGCAAATAAATAAATCTTTTTTTAAAGACTTTTTCAATAGGATTTATTGATTTGTTTTTTACGGCTTATCAACCCTTTGCAGGTTATTTAAAGCCAGAAAATATTTTCAGATTCTAAGAATGTTTGTGGGAACAATAATGGTTTAGTGATACAAGCCTTACTAATTCACGCATAGCCAGGGGATGAAGCGGTGGATTCACACCTTTCCCGGGGGGGTGGTGCATATAATGAACCCAACAGAGAGTGAATATAATGAACCCAACAAGAATTGGAACTCGGCTCTCTGATTAAAAATTTCGAGCCATTATCTGTTACACAACCCGAGTTTGAAGCACCTGGTATTCCTAAACGGTTACCCATCTAGGTACTGATCGTTGCTTAACTTCGTTGATCGTAACAGGAACCGGTGCTTCAACATGATGTGTCCATCAACCATTGTAACATAGGAATTTCACACATACATATATACGATAATAAAGACAACCGTACATGCATAGCTTCATTCACCCATTTTTATTTAGTTTGCTAAGGCAATAAAATATGTTGTGAAATCTACGCAACTGCTTGTATGATCATTCTTACTCTATTACTTGTGTAAACTCCAGCGCGTTCACGATACTATTGTTTAGTGATATTATTGTTGTATAGCCCCTCGTGCTGGGAGGTCAACGGCACCAGTTAGATATTAATCTTGCATCTTCTCTTTTGGTCGGCCATCGCGAGATGATTTGGGTCCAGAGATAAAAGAACTCAGCATAGAGAATTTTAACTATTTTATTAATGCCGACATGTACTAACTATTTAGTGGGGTCCGTTCCTCCTCACTGGGGAGCCGTTTCTGACACGAAAGAGAACACGCCTACATTGCTTGACGGTTAACACTCGACTCTCTGAAACCTTTCTCCTATCTCTTTTTCCACGCTAACTCAGCCAATCAAAATCGATTTCCTTATTATGTCTTCCATCTGACCTCGAAGGTCAACCTCAGGAAGTTGGATCAGAGATACATTCCCTCTACAAATTAATAGTCTGCCAACCTATTATTTAACACTATTTCATCACTAAACGTCTTCAACAAATTGGAACATTAACTCACAAATTAGTGACCACGATATAGTAATGAGTGTATAAGTTTTTTTTAAAAATAATTTCAAGCCCCAAGTAAGGCGATAAAGCCACCAAAGGGTCACCCAGAGTGTAAAGAACTGAGAAAATGTTATTGAAAAAAGAGGACGATAAAAGAACAGGAAACAGAAGATGACGATTGATGTTGCAGTTAAATCTTTGAAGATCATAGTTGACAGGAAAGCAAGAAGCTCGAACAGAGTTCCACAGGCGTGAAGTACGAGAGAAGAAACTATTAGAATAGAACTTACGGTTTAATTTTTAACAGTAAAATGATGAAACCTAGCTGCCAGTCTCGTCGTCTTTTTCGATGTATCGTGGCCTTTTGTGACATGAGCCATCATGGGTCTCCACAACTTTCTGCCCTTTGCAGCTCTTAGTATCTCTCCTAATCCCTCTTCTGCCAACCATTTACACAAGTTCGTTAGGTAGAGTTATATACCGTACCTATGAACATTAATAGGTATGCCCCAATCCTCATAAATACGTTGGACACTGTTTTAAGTGGGGCCAATATGCCGTCTAAGTAGTCCACCACTAGCAGTGGTTTACCTACTTCACACCGCTGGCGAGTATTGTATTTTGTTGATGCTATAAAGATTACCATTACGTTGGACAGTATTGTAAGTGGGCGGGATTTGCTGTCTAAGTAGTCCACCAGTAGCAGTGGATTACCTACTTGACGTCGCTGGCGAGTATTGTATTTTGTTGATTTTATAAAGGTTACCATTTCATTTCCAACCTCCGTTTTCTTATTCCTCATTCAGTAACCGCTTCTAGGTTACATCTATCTATCTATCTATCTATCTATCTATCTATCTATCTATCTATCTATCTATCTATCTATGTGCCTTCGTTATCTGTCTACCTATATATCTCATTCCCTTCATTATCTGTTGTCATATACCGTACATGTGAACACTAATGGATATGTCCCAATCCTCATAAATACGTTGGACACTATTGTATGCGAGGGTAATATGCTGTCTAAGTAGTCCACCACTTGCAGTGGTTTACCTACTTCACATCGCTGGCGAGTATTGTATTTTGTTGATGTTATAAACATTAGCATTTCATTTCCAACCTCCGTTTTGGTTATTCCTCATTCAGTAACCCTTCCTAGGTTACAAAAGTAGGTTATTCGTTGATTTCTCTATCTCTTTTTTGTTCAATATGTCCTGTGAGTATCAAATTCTCTAAACCTTGTTTCCTCATTATGGATCCAAGAATTTTCAGTTTTCTCTTACTGATTCTATGTGTAAGTGTTACTTTTTGCTTCCATTTTTCTTAAAGCACCGTCGTTGCTCTCATGTTTAGTCCACGGAATTCTCAGCATCCTTCTGTTGAACTACATTTCTGTTGCCTCAAGTCTCTTCTTCACTTGTGAAGAAATTGTCCAACATTTACTGCAAAATATAGGAGGACTAATATTACGTAACGTTTCCGTGCTTTTTTCTTTGTTCAGAACGAAAGAAATTCCTGACGACAAGGTGCCAAAGAGGAAAGCTCATCAGAACAATTTCCATTAAATTATTTATAGAAAAGACAGAGAGAAGCTACGTTATAGCTGTGGGGAAATGACTGAACCCGAGTTTGAACCCCAGATTTAACTTAACCCCACACTGAGTTAGGTTGTGACGCAAGGTCGGTTTTTAATGTGGGGACCCGAGTGTTTCCACTCGGGCCGCTCGTCTAAGCTGGTCTTAGCTTGTCTAAGCTGGTCATAGCTTGTCTCAACTATTCATAGCTGGTCATATCACCGCTACGTAAAAGATATTACACAACCGTGCGGGGGGTGGGGCAAGGGAGGAGAGAAGGCCTCCGGTACGGAACTGATACTACAATCGCAACATCTACTAATCCGACGGTGGGGAGAACTCTTCTCTTCCTCTACCAATCCCTGCGGAAGAATCCGGGGGGAAAGCCCCAACCCAATATTTTTACACTAATCTTTGCCCAATACAAGGCGCGAGATTTACCTTAACCCCACACTGAGTCAGCTTGTGACACCACGTCGGTTTTAACGTTGGGGTTCGAGTGTTTCCACTCGGACATCATAGGTTGTCTGAGCAAGTCATAGCCGGCGATACCATCGCAACGAGTGGGAGGAACACAAGGGAGGAGAGAAGGCCCCCCCGGCACGAATCAGATACTACAACCGCAGCATCTACTCCGACAGGGGGGGGGTTAATCCTTCTCCTCCTCCTCTGGCAATCCCATGATTTTCTAAGCGTAGCTTAGATGTGGCACACGGCCGAAATTATGGAGCACCCAGTGAGGATCGAACTCACTATTCAATCGTAAATAGATCTAGTGAGGCAAGCTTGTTTACCATTACACGACGTGGAAGTGTCCAACCCGAGATTGAAACCAGGAAGACGGACGATGACAATAATAATAATAATAATAATAATAATAATAATAATACTTAGGAGAAGATTGCAATTTAAGAAAAAAAGACACGGTTTTTGACAATGTTAAGCAATATTTCGACAGAATGCATGTCTTCTTCATATTATATTTAACATTTTTTTCAAGTATAACTTGAAGAAGAGAGACATACTGTCGAAATATTGTTTAACATTTCAAACACTGTTTTTTCTTTCTTTTTTCTTTTCTTAAATCGCGCTCTTCTCTTAAGGGTTGAAAAAATATTGGAAGAGTGACGTCAATCATTTTGTTTAATAATAATAATAATAATAATAATAATAATAATAATCAGAAGAATAACAAAGATGTAGAAGAAGACGAAAGTAGCGAAGAAGGACAATACTACTACTACTACTACAACTAATAATAATACTAATAAGAAACATTAGAAACTAAAGACCTACATTAAGGAAATCGGAATAAACCCTAGTATACCATCATTTCAGGAGTTTCCGTTGCTTAACCCTAAAAATATATGGCGAAATATTTTCTTTGAGGTTGTGTGGTTTCATAGAGAACACATATGATCTATGGTTGAAAACAAAAAACAAAAAAACAGGGTGGAAGAAGAAAGTATAATAATAATAATAATAATAATAATGATGAGGATGATGATGATGATGAGTAAAATGAGATTTCAAGCAGAGAGACGAACGTGATTAAGAAAATGAAAAAGTCGAGAATTGTCGGTGAAAGAACAAAAACGAAGGCGAACTACACGCATTTGTATGTTTGTATGTATGTGTGTGTGTGTGTATGCGTGTGTGTGTGTGTGTGTGTGTCCACTCGCAAAGAATAAAAGGGAGAGAATGTGCATACATGTATGCATTAATTCCCACACGAATATATACAGATACACATTCATACATTCATATATATATATATATATATATATATATATATATATATATATATATATATATATATATATATACTATTCTCTTGGATAATGGAAATACAAATAATATTTATGTCTTATCATTACCATTCCACACCCGATTGTCAACTAATCTCCAAGAAGTTTTGTTTCGCTATTTTTTCGATTCCCACAAGCGAACAAAAATGTTTTCGAACAC
This sequence comes from Acanthosepion pharaonis, assembly GCA_903632075.3. Lineage (NCBI taxonomy): Eukaryota > Metazoa > Mollusca > Cephalopoda > Sepiida > Sepiidae > Acanthosepion > Acanthosepion pharaonis. The sequence goes on from CAHIKZ030004531.1 coordinate 144,128, forward strand.
ATTCTTGATTCTTTCTTTCATTTCAAGGCAGTCGTGTTTGTTCGCATTTTCTGAGGACAAAACCACTTTCCTTGTTACTTCTGTCTGTTCTTTTTCATCGTTGTTGTTTTTTTTTTTGTTTTTTTTAATCAACCACAAAATTTCGACGTTTGGTATTGATTAGCTGGAAGAGTCTAGAACGAAAATCGATAATTTCTTTAACCTGGGACTGATAAACGGGTCTGTGAGGCCTATGACCACGCCACTGCTTTCCGCTGGGGCAGAGATAACTTAAAAAAATTCTGAAGAAAAAAACCCGCCACGGAGTTCCTTTATTATTTTAATGACTTATTTTGCTGTGAATATAATCCGGTGTCTGTCTTTAGTGAGTTGATATACATCGTGACTTACGGTGTAAAGGAAAATGTTGTCTTTTGACTGCTCTGCCACTGATATCACAAACGTTGAATGAATATATTTTTTCTTTTCTTATTACAAACACCAAAACTGTCGGAGATTCCACCATATATCTTTGTAATTATGTAAGCCCACAACGAACCCCTTTCACAGCTTTTCACCGACCAGACAAATGACCCCACGTTGCTTCTCTATTCTCGTCTGCGTCGGTGTGCTCAAAAACTCGGAAAGATCAATTGTACGTTCACAATAAGAGAATATAAATACCATGGTGAGAAATGAAAAAAAACAAAAAAACAAAAAAAACACGAATCCTGTTTCCCGTGTATTTTATTCCCGTTGTTTATTTCAGGGTTTCATTTGCACGGTTTGGGTGTGCTTGGGTGGGTAATGGGTGGCGACTAGAAGAGGGAACCGGAGAGCCTAGTTCGAATTCCAGTCGGGTTCGTTACATTTAATTACGTGCAAATATCCTTGAGAAAGGCATGAATGCAACTATTCTCCCCCTAGCTATGGGTTAAATGGTAGGGCTAGAATTGTATCTGGAAAATTATTATCTCCAAAAAATTGTTAATGAAATATTCATTCGCAAAATAAAAATCCACAGCGGGTTGATAACTCGTAAAAAACAAAATAATCTTGCCAAAATATGCAGGCTTGACGCTTTTCATCACTCATCATATCGAAGAATTGCAAATACGATGTTTGTCTGAAAAAATAACAGGAATGGTGCCACAAACTATTTATTTTAATTCCAAACCACAATCTACATAGTTTTCCCTTCAAATTAATCCCACCTCAAGTCTAATGCACTTTTACATCCTTCTCTGCCACACATCTAAAAAATGCTGGAAGGATTCTTCTTGGATGCCCCTAGGCTCCGTCTTGAGGGCCTTCACGCCTTCAAAACGATGATCTTCTTGAGGATAAGGCCAAGAAGTCACACGGAGCAAGATTAGGTGAATAGGGAGATTGTTCCTATACGGCGATGTTCTTCTCAGCCAGGAAATGCCGGATGCTCAGGGCGCTGTGAGCAGGTGCGTTATCGTGGTGATGCAGTCATAATTTGTCCTGCCACAACTCCCGTCTCTTCTCGCGCACTGAGCAAAGCAAACGCTACAGGATCTCTTTGTAGACTTGTTGATTGTTCGCCTGGCCTTGCGACAAGAACTCACTGTGGACGATGCCTGTAACAAAGAAATAAACCAGTCCTGTTACTTTCAGACAGACCTCGTATATAAGCTTGTGAACGGAAATTTTTAATATGGGGTGACGTGTCGTTTGACCCCAGACGTTTTCATTTATTTATTCCTTTTATTTCGTCAAGTGGGTGACTTCTTTGAAGACCTCTACCTCGCTGACTCAATTGCTGGTCATTAAATAAGTAACAACCTTCTGCTCATTTTTACATCACGACGCATGACTAGCATCGGAACTACGTGTCCCCATCAACAGGTGGCCCGAAACTAACTTTCTCCATGCGCTTAGATTATTGCTGTCACATATGGTCCGGTGCATCTGATATTTACCTTGAGTTTCTTGATAGAATCCAAAGAAGAATCAGCAATATTATCAATCCTGATCTGGCAGCTCGGCTTCAGTCAAGTTCCCACCGTTTTTATAAATACTTTCATGGTAATTGTTCGAATGAGCTCATAACTATGGCACCTACACATTTCGAATTTAAGTGCAGTAATAGACTGGCGTCAAAATCTCATCAATTTACAGTCGAGCCGTAAGTTCTATGCTAACAGTTTCTTTTCTCACACTTCTCGCTTGTGGAACTCCTTTCCGGCTCTATGCTTTCCAGCCAACTTTAATCTGCAAAAATTTCAATTTTCAAATTTCAATACAATGTCAATCGCTATCTGCTGTTCTCCTGATTACTCTTTTCTCCTCCCGCTCATTATTAATGTTTCTGTTCCTTATTCTTCCACACCCTGTAACCCCTTGTGTCTTAGTTGCTTTTCTGCTGTGTTTCATAGGGTGAAAGCGATTAAAAAAGTTTCATTCGGTTTACAAACGTATAATTTATAGCCACAATTATTCTTGGGATGTATAAAGTGGTGCATTTCTCGTTGCATTTCAGCTGTAAAAAATAATGAGACCTAGCTACCAATCTAGTACTGGGCTTAAATTCTTAGAGTCTAGATACCATAAAAGAGAATTCATCAGAACAATAAGCATGAAAGTATTTACAGGAAAGGCACAGGGAAGTTACGTTAAGGCGGTGGTATAATGACTGAAGCCGAGATGCTAGGCCAGGACCAATGATATTGCAGATTCTTCTTTGTATTTTATCAAGAATCTCTAAATAAGACAGCAATATTTACTCGGTTGGTACAACACTCTAAACATTGTAATAAACAAAAATGAGAAGATTAGTCCGACTGTATATAATGTTATTTTCGGTTTATAAATTTCCTGACAAGTTTATTAGCATAGTTATTGTTGGTAGGTATAAAGAGGTGATTTTTCTTTGCTTTCTCCACAGTGAAGTTATTGAGACACCACCGCTTGTTAGCTGGCCGGTTGGATCTTTTGGGTTCGTTTGCCCTTTGGTAGACAGAACATAGGTAAGGTAAAGAAGCAATAGAGAGGAAGTTGTGGAGAGCTATTATCGCCCATGTACTGAAGGGAATGATATATACGAGTACTTACATACGAAAAGACAAGTTTGAATATCTTATGGGGCAGCGAAAGTATGGGTAGAAAAAAATGTTAACACATTTCGCGCTGTTTATATTTCTCAGATTAGGTATTGTAACTGTTTACACTATTTACATTGTTGGAACTCTTGCCCTCATCATTATTGCCATATTCATGACGTTTCGGCCGTTGTACGCTCTGGTCTTCATCAGGTGATATACGTTGGTATTTCTAACCAAATCCTTTATTTCATACAACGGCCGAAAGGTCGTGAATTTGACAATAAAGATGTGAACAACAGTTCGAATGGATCACATAACGGATTCGGTTCGAAATTTTAACGTATATAATCAGAAGAAGGCTGGAGCGCCGAGCGGCCTAAAGGTAGTGAATAGGCCAATAAAGATGAGGAGAACAGTTCGAATTGACGAAATAACGAATTCGGCGCGCAATTTCGACGTATATCACTTGAAGAAGGATGAACCGTCCAGCGGCTGAAAGGTCGTGAATATGACAATAAAGATGCGGACACTAGTTCGAATGGACCAAATAAAAGGTTCGGCTTGAAATTCCAACGTATATCACCTGAAGAAGTCCGGAGCTTCCAACGACCGAAAGGTCGTGAATGTGACAATAAAGATGAGGAGAACAGTTCGAATGGACGAAATAAAGTGTTCGATTCGAAATTCCAAACTATATCACCTGAAGAAGGCCGGTGCGTAGAATGGCCGAAAGTTCGTGAATAAGACAATTAAGATGAGGACAACAGTTCGAACAATGTAAATGGTGTTAAGATTTCACGCTATGTTATTTTTAACTCTTCTTATTCATATTTAACGAAAGGCCGCTTAAAGTTATGACTGTTTCATGGGATTGCTCATGTATGGATACCCAAAAATGACAAAAATGTGATAATCCGCCCAATAGCAAACATATGATGAGGATCGCTCTCCTAGTTTATTATTAAATTAGCATGTCTCTATTATTAATGCTAAGTTGAGCTATGTCTGGCACAAGAGCCATTTGCGATGGTTGAACGAAATTTTGCTGTTCCTCCGCAGTTTGCTTAGCTTTTGGAAGGGATCTTTCGCTAATCCGATGTGTCTTCGTATTTCGATGTCACATCTTTCATCCTCTGTTAAAACAATTCACGCATACTTCTGCTTTCTAATTTTATTCCATATGTATTTCCACTGAAGAGGAATCAGTTCCGTGGTACGGGACACATTGGGCGAATGATATATACCTTATATTTACACATGAAAAGTACATAAACGCGAATTTGTAAACAGTCACTATTACTGCTGATAATGCAAGACTCTCCAAGCTGGATTGAGTTGTCTAAGTTTTGTGAAAAAATAAATACGCAAAAATTCGCCTTTCTCCCCGCCGGGCGTCGATAGTTTAGAGGTTAGAATCTCCGACTGATGACAGATCGGTCAGTTTTCAGTCCCGACTTGAAGCGATCGGATGCTTAGTCACGCTGATGATCTGTGATACAGCGAAACAGTCTATCTGTGAATTACTATATATATATATATATATATATATATATATATATATATATATATATAGGTACCTCCACAGATTCGCTAAAAAACTGGGTATACAATGCTGGAAGAATTACTCCAACTTCATAAAAACAGAATTTTATCATCAAAAACGTTATGCTATTATTAAGAGGAGATGCCAAAGAATGTTTGGGTTATTAAATTATATTTTTGTTTCCTTTTTAGAATGACCGAAATTTTGGTTAGAATTTTTTGCGTTAGTGGTGGTGTGGGGGTGTTGGGCTGTCAACGATTATTATAGGAAATTTTTAGCGTAGTGAAAAGCATAATGATTTGAATCCTCTTTTTGGGTTTTAATGAAACTTTTAGGATAGGGATTTTTCTTAAATTAATTAAATTATTTTTAAAATGTTTCTTTTTTTTTTAGAAAAGCTTAATAAAAAAACATTTTTTACACTTGTTATTCCCACTTATTTTTGAGCAAATTATTTTTTGTACCGCTTAATGTTTATATTAGTTTTTGAGAAAATTATTTTTTGTACCGCTTAATGTTTATATAAGTTTTTGAGTAAATTATTTTTTGTACCGCTTAATGTTTATATTAGCTTTTGAAAAATTATTTTTGTACCGCTTAATGTTTATATTAGTTTTTGAGAAAATTATTTTTTCTACCGCTTAATGTTTATATAAGTTTTTGAGTAAATTATTTTTTGTACCGCTTAATGTTTATATTAGCTTTTGAGAAAATTATTTTTTGTACCGCTTAATGTTTATATTAGTTTTCGAGAAAATTATTTTTTGTACTGTTTAATGTTTATATTAGTTTTTGAGAAAATTATTTTTTGTACCGCTTAATGTTTATATAAGATTTTGAGTAAATTATTTTTTGTACCGCTTAATGTTTATATTAGCTTTTGAGAAAATTATTTTTTCTACCGCTTAATGTTTATATTAGTTTTTGAGAAAATTATTTTTTGTACCACTTAATGCTTATATTAGCTTTTGAGAAAATTATTTTTTCTACCGCTTAATGTTTATATTAGTTTTTGAGAAAATTATTTTTTGTACCACTTAATGCTTATATTAGCTTTTGAGAAAATTATTTTTGTACCGCTTAATGTTTATATTAGCTTTTGAGAAAATTATTTTTTGTACCGCTTAACGTTTATATAAGTTTTTGAGTAAATTATTTTTGGTACCGCTTAATGTTTATATTAGTTATACGTCGAATTCCTTGAAGAAATTAAATCATCAATTTCTTTTGTAAAACAAGACCTTCAGTTACCGAAAATTGGCTCTGAGTCGTAAAATAAAAAAAAAAATGAAATAAATCTAAGATATCATTATATTATTATATTTACTAATCATAGATGGAAATGCTTTCTACAGTTCATCGACTCCCCAATATTTAAAAAAAAAATTGTATATTTTTGTGTATAAACATGCCGCTTTCTGTAAATACAGACGTCTATAAACGATATTATTAGAAAATAAGAGCGATAATTATAGTAAATTTAAAGCCAAAGTACCTAAAATTCTATAAAACATTAGATTACGGAGAATATTTTTCTAAATGTTTTAATATTACTGGGTAGCTAAAATCATATAAAAAGGCGCTCACATTATATTCCTCGAGTAAATTTTACAGATATGTTCCCCGTAGAAAAAATAAACTTCCATCTGTCAGTCAGTTAAGCTGTGAAGCTGTCTAGACCTTAAACAAAGAGCTACCGGTGTGTTAAAAATGCATCTCTGCGATATTTTAAAATTACAGTAAATAATATTTGTTTCAAATCAAATCAATTAAACCTTAAATCAAGCAATATTCTCCAAATAAAATTTATTTTTGAAAGTTTTTTTAATAAAGAAAATTACATTGTGATGACAGATGGCTAAAAATGGCTCAGAAATCTGCGATTTTAGTGATTTCAAAACGAAAATTGAAATTTAAATTACAGCAAGGTATTTTGCTTATTGGAAATATTAGATTTAATCTATTAGTTGAAATTAAAATTTAAATAAAAGATTCAAGAAAGATTTTTCATTTTTAAAAATTCACCTTAAACTTTAGGTATTGCGTTTCTGTGGATATATATATATATATATATATATATATATATATATATATATATATATATATATATATATATTTCCAATATCGAATCTTATCCATAACACCACCCGCACATCCAAGCTTAAAGGACTTGGTATTCCCAAGCGGTCATTCATGAATTATACTCGACGTAGCTTAACTTTGCAACATCTGATCATGCTCTCTATATATACACAGAAGAAAATGAGTTTGTACGAGAGTACTCATACACACACTTGGACACACACACACACTTGGACACACACACACAAACACACGTATATATGTATATGTGTCTATGTGTGTGTGCATGTGCCTGTGCCTGTGTGCGTTTCTGAAAAGAGAAATAATGAATAATCTATCTTTCTCTCTCCTTAATATTTTCCCACTCTTTCTCCATCGCTCTCTATCCTTCTCTCTTTATTCTCCCACTCGTTCTTATTCCTCCCTCTCTCAATCTTTATCTTCTTAAAATGATCTCACTCTTTCGCCTTCATACTCTCTGTTCTTTTCTCCTTAGTATTATCTCAGTCATTCTCTACCCGCTGAGTCACTCTTTGTTCTTCTCTACTTAATATTTTCCCACTCTTTTCCCCACCTATTTCTGTCTTTCTTTTCTTACTATTTTTCTTTTCCGCACCAATTTTCATTCGATCGATCTTTCTTTCTTTCTTTCTTTCTTTCTTTCTTTCTTTCTTTCTTATTCCCTCGTCATTTCTATCTTTTTTGTTTGTTTGTTTGTTTGTTTCTTTCTTTCTTTCTTTCTTTCTTATTCCCTCGTCATTTCTATCTTTTTTGTTTGTTTGTTTGTTTGTTTGTTTGTTTCTTTCTTTCTTTCTTTCTTATTCCCTCGTCATTTCTATCTTTTTTGTTTGTTTGCTTGTTTCTTTCTTTCTCGCTGTAAATCTCCGTTTCTTTCTTCTCACTCTCGTTTTCTGTCACACATTTTCTGTTTTATTACTCCCTTTCACAATGTTTGCAATATATAATATATATATATATATATATATATATATATATATATATATATATATATATATATAACACTTGTGTCTTATTCTCCATCCTCTTCCTTCTTTAAGTATATTTACCTATCCGTTTAGGCATACATCATCAGTAATTTTATACATATATGCCTACCTAAAAAAAAAAAAAATATATATATATATATATATATATAATTTCGCGCCCAAAAAACAGGAATTGTTAAAAGCAGCCGATAATTTTTTTACGGCCTTTCAGAATAAAGGGCTTTTTTGATGAAGCAAGTTGAGGACGTCAAAGGAAGTAAACCAAAATGGGAAGAGAAGAGTAATGGAAAATTACGAGACAAAGGAATATCCGGATAAATAATGACAACGATCAAATTCGGATGTTACCGTAAAATACAAGGGGAGAGACGGTCACAAACAAACTAGAAATTAGACTGGTGTAAAGTTCTTTAAAACAACAAGCAGAGAAAGTATATGAAATTAGCATGAAGAACGTTAAAGATAGCGTGGAAAAATATTTGCAAATAGAAGAAATCATTCGGAGTTTAAAAAAATACACAGGACACATAGGTATTTATTAAGATAAAACAGGAAGGAATATATATATATATATATATATATATATATATATATATATATATATATATATATATATATATATATATATATATATGTGTGTGTGTGTGTGTGTGTGTGTGTGTGTGTAAACATTCAATCTTTTTTTACTCCTAGTGGCGGTCTCTTTTGTATGGTTCAAAGGGAGACAACTTGTTAAGATTTTTCTCGGACTTTTTTTTATCATACAGCTCTTTTTAAATAATTGATATCTTTTTCTTTTTTTTTTTTATTATCGTTAATCCAATGTTGTTGGTTTTCTTTTATTGTTTTTGTCTTCTGTTTTCTTTTTTGAAATTTGTAATGTTTTCTTTTTTAACCTTCTCCCTAATCTTTTATCTAAGTGGACACACGGCTCTTTCATCTTCCCTTTATTGATGTCGAGGACTGACATTCCTTCATTGTTAATTTTTGCGTACTAAAAACATCAATTGAAAGTTCAAATTAGTGCTGTTGATGGCGGTTCAACAAACAAAATCCCCGATCTCTGTTCGAATACTAGTGTGGGACGTTGGTTTTTATTTTTGTACTAATAACCCCGTCATGTGTTATATACAGTGTAACCCAGATATAAGAGAGTTGTCGGGACCGGAGAAGAAGTCTCTTATACCCGGGTTTCTCTTATATCAGGGTTTGGCCTATATGTATACATTAGCACAATCTCTAATTTGGGACCAGAGAAAATCTCTCTTATATCCAGGTTTCTCTTATATCCGGGTCTCTTATATCCGGGTTACACTGTAGTTATTTGCTAGCGCTCCCATCACGCAACCAGATGTGACACTTGATTTTTAAAGTGGGTTTATCGGTTGTACCGTGGAAAAATTCCCAAACCCTACTCGACATTTCCACACGTCATGAATTATAACCGTCAACTTTCTTCTACATTTTCCTATAACCGGGAAGGGTTTTAAACAGAGGACAAAAAAAAAAAAAAAAATAAATAAATAAATAAAAAATATGTGATATAGAAATCCGAATGTACAGTAGAACAGCTAAAAAGATCTTCAAAAAGCTAAAATTAAGTAAAATTGATTTATTCGTTTTCCACGGTTTATCAACCCTTTACTGGTTATTTAAAGCCAGAAAATATTTTTAGATTGTAAGATAATTTTTTTTTAGTTTCATACCTAATCAGTAAACAAGAAATTACAATATGGATATAAAGTGGGGGATCAATTTGATATTACAATGAATATATAAACTGATCCCCCACTTTGTGGCCACGGTAGTTCCTATCCATTGAAATTCCAGAGAATGTAAATAAATCTAAAAGACATACCAATGTAGCTAAGCAGTATTTTATTGAGTGATTTATTCGTTTTCTACGGTTTATCAACCCTTTACTGGTTATTTAAAGCCAGAAAATATTTTTAGAGTGTAAGATTTTTTTTTATTGAGGTAATAATTGTTTCGGGATATAAGTCTTAAGAATTAACCCATAGCTGGGGGGGAAGATGTGGATTCATACCTTTCCCAAGGATATTTGTGCACAAGTGGATAAAATGAACCCAACCAGAATTGGAACACGGCATTCCGATTAAAAATGACAAGCCATTATTCATTCTACCACCCGCACTTCCACGCAGTTACCCATCTAGTTACTGACCAGGCCCAACGTCGCTTAACCTCGGTGATAGTACGAGAACAGGTGTTTTAACGTGACGTAGCCGTAAGCCATACCATCCGCAGATCCAAGCTTACAACATCTGGTATATTCAAGCGGTCACCCATCTAGGTACTGACCAGGTTCGACGTTGCTTAATTTCGGTGAATTTTACGGGAACCGATTTTTCAATGTGATGTGGTCATAGGCCTAAATTAAGTAGAAAGAGACAGGAAAATTTTGTAAATAACAAAGGAAAGAGTAGTCAACTGCAATGTAATATCGGTCCTACTTTCGAGTAGGGAATGCTGGACACCTTCCTCACAGATGAAAAGAAGATTTGATGCAACAGAGAAGTGGTTCTACAGGAGGATGCTGAGAATGACATGGAAGGAGGGTGTAAGCAACAAAGAAGTATTGAGGAAAATGGAAACAAAAAGAATCAGAATCAGAAAGAGACAGACGACATTTCTTGGGGATATAATGAGAAAGGAGGGTTTGGTGAATTTGACACTCACAGGATACATCGAAGACAAAACCGACAGAAGGAACAGCGAATAACGTATGAGACAAATATGACATTCGATACCTCCAACTCATTTTATACAACCAGCATCCTATCAAGTCATTGTTCCTTAAATGGTGCATTTCTTTTAATCATTTCACCCCAAGCAAGACAATGAAACAACAGAAGAGTAATCAGGAAGACAGTAGATAGCGATTGCCATTGCATTTAAATTTTTGAAGATCAAAGTTGAATAGGAAGCAAGAAGCCGGAAGGGAGTTCCACAAGCGAGAAATACCGAGAGAATAAACTGTTAGCATAAAACTTACGGTAATATCTAGCCACTAAGCCACAAGGAGTTACTGAGTGTGAAAGAAAAAAAAAAGAGAGGTTATTAAGAAGAGAGAACAATAGAAGAATAATTAAGAAGCCAGTAGATAGCGATTGACATTGCATTTACATTTTTGAAGATCAAAGTTGCCTGGAAGTGCGTGAGAATAAACTGTTAGCATAGAATTTACGGTTACATCTAGCCAATTTAACTTTAAATTGATGAGACCTCACTGCCAATCTAGTACTGCGCTTAAATTAATAAAATTTAGGTACCATAGTACAGAATTTATCCGAATTTATCCATGAAAGTATTTATAGAGAAGGCACAGGTAAGCAACTTTACGGTGGTGGTAAAGTGATTGAAAACGAGACGCCAGGTTAGGACTAACAATATAGCAGATTCTTCTTTGGATTTTATTAAGAATCTCTAAATATATAAAAGGAGCATCGGGCCATATCTGGCAGCAATATTCAAAGCATGGACGAATGGTAGACTGAGAAATGCGTTAAAATTCCAACGTGAAATGTTTGGAGAAAATGGAAAATTGTCACCTCGTTAATAATTCGCTACACAATATATATATATATATATACAAGGCTAGAATATGTAAAGCTTGGGATGACCCATGCCCTTTGTGCCTCCATGAAAAATTGCACATCATTAAACTTCTAAATAATAATAATCTATTAAATAATAGACACGAGTTAACGGTTTTTTGTAGGCATCATCAGATTTTTGGTTTGAATTATTAGAAAAAAAAATGTATATAACTTGTTTAACAAATAGCCCAATCATCAGATTCATAGTAGGAATAATTAACTACAAACATGCATACTACATAACACACTTCATAATCCATAGCCTAAATTAGTAGTTTAAATACCTTACATATAAGATAACACTTTATGAAGTCGTCAAAAAACAAACGTTACAAAAAGTTTTTTTTTTTTATATGCACAATTCCTTTCATAATAAAATAAAATAAAATAAATAAATAAATCTCCATAGACAAGCAAACTAGACGATGGCCAATACATCTTCCGTTTCATTTTTTGACACCCACACCTTTCCCCGACTTGACACCTTGAAAGTATCTCTATACCGCTACTTATTATAAACACCCTACACTCGCCTACCCAATTTAGACAATTCACCATAGCTGTTACCATGGGGATTTTGATTTCAATTTGAAAACAAGTAAATTTCAGATATACGTTATTCAACAAAAATTTCGCTTGAAGATGGAACGGAGCCCATTTTACTTTCAACTCAATTTAATTTAAAGGATTATATTGAAGTTTTCGGCTCTTGTTTTGAAACATGAGACCTCTTATGTAGCGATTTGGAATCATATTTTTAAATAAATAATTATATATATATATATATATATATATATATATATATATATGTCAAAGATGGCGTGACAGTCAATGGGATACTGAGAGAAAAGGCATTTAATGCAAGCAGTCTTTGCAATAAAGTGCTGGATATCAAAGATAGACCATTAATATTATTAATGTTTTAAAAGCTTGTCGCTTAGCTGATCGATGTTATCTTCAGAATCCAGACTCCAGAGTTCAAATTCATATTGCTGACACCCACTGAAGAGTGGATAGACAGGTCCGTCTACGAAACTCTGGAGTCGGGATGCTGAAGGTAACATTAATCAGCTAAGTGATAAATTTTAAAATTTTACTCACATTCATTATCATCATATATATATATATTTATATATATATATATATATATATATACACAACTTCATTTTTCATTTTTTTTTTATTTCGCGTCTCGTTGAGAAAGGAGAGAGGCGTGTCCTTAAATTGAAATTTTTAAAATCTTTTGTCGTCATGTTTCCATTTGGTCAAAAAGCCTACTAATATACAATAAATATTAGTTTTATTATCAATATTATTAATTTTGTTTTTTTATCTCCCGATTTTTTTTCACCGGCCTATTACATCTACATATTAAAAGAAGCATACGTGGACAATCTTTCTTTACTATGATATATATATATATATATATATATATATATATATATATATATATATATATCATATCTGCCCTGTCGAATGATCCTGGGTTACATCAAAATTACCATCTTTAGATTTCTTAATCCATACTTCACCACCATAAAACAAAACCGACTTACGGCAATGTAAGATTACTTTAATATGTTCAGACTTTAAGCATATAAAGTCCTTGGCAAACATCAAAGCCTCCAATAAACTCTTTTCAGTAATAGATGGATAGAAATCCTTAATATCATATTTGATAAACACTTTATTACTCTTGTTGGAAATGTTTTTAAACCACGGAATGTAATCTGACGTGCTCTTTCACCGATTGGCTGGCGTAGCCACCATTAGTAGTTTGCAGGTATCCATTACAATTTTGTGGCTTATAATACCAAACTCTGTCTTTGTTGGGTTTATCAAGCGGAATGATGGGCTATTGAGGAAGTTTTCTTTGTGGTCCTTTACTGTCAAGAAGGCTTGCTTTTCGATCAATATCCTGACTTTGCCGCCAATGCTAAACGTCTTGGAGTTTTCTTTGGCTTCTATATTAATATCATCCACGTAAAAAGCAGGAGCCTTTTTATAGAATTTACTCACTTCCTCTGTAACTCTCTTTCTGTACTTCTTTGGGTTCATTGCATATAATTTCTTCCTTTTCTCGTCCATAACGAAAATTTTCTTTAACTTTTTCAGCTCTCCAATATCCGTTGATAATTTGTTCTGAAATAAATTCTTTATTTTTTCTAAACATTATCTTATTTAAAACGCCTATAAGGTCTTTTTCAAATTCCGACAATTCTTTCACGACAGGGGGTTATTTATCCGTTTTGATCAAAGGTACGCCAGTGTCACTACTATTTTTTACAATATTATTTAAAGTAAAAAGAGCCTTCCATCTCATTCTACACAAAAATGACTATTTTGTTTAGTATAATAATCATATACTCATGCTTGTCAAGAATCTGAATATTCTTGAGTTCATTAAGATCCATGTTTATGAATTTTATGTCTAAGGAATGTCCAAAGAGACAAAAGTTATTTATTTAACCGCAATAGAGTCAAATTGATCTACAGTTGCACTAGCAACATAGGCAATATTATCAAAAGTTTGATTAAAACAAATTCAAAGAGGTGAAAACAAGTCCTTTGTAATTGTAGGATAAAAAATAATTGTCCATTAAATGGTGTATATTGTATTGAACATGTTGTGTATTGCGCTGAGGTAGAAAGTGACAATGGCAGTGCAAAAAAAAAAAAAAAAAAAAAATACATTGGTTGCACTGAGGGCCAATTTAAAAAGAGATGGTATAACCATACTTCATCGTTTAGAATACCAGAACGCGAGTTCAATACGAAGCTGGTAAACCACTACTGGAGCTTAAGGAAAAAAATAACAGAAGCCCGGCCATTAAATTGTGTATTTTACGGAATGTAAAGGCTAGCAAAGTGAATAGCAACTCGTGTGTGCTGTGTCACGAGGTGAAACTAGCTATTGCAACATACAAGGTTGGCACTGAGTTGTTGAATGAAAGGTCTGAGATCATAGCCAATTATAGACACGTCAGGAAGTTAATTTTGGGGCTATACGAACCTGGATAAAGTTGGAATTTTTTTCTCCCTCCCTTTCACTTTAATTTTACTTTATTTCATTTATTATTTTCTTTTATTCCCACTACAACCCCCGCGTTACTTCCGGTATTGAATGAAGGCATTTAAATTCTTGCATTGCCTCAGATTGATTTGCTGAACAAACCACCTGACGAGATCTTGGCGGTCGAAACCGCGGTAGTGTTCCGGTCAGCGTTCTTATATTTCTAATATATATATATATATATATATAGATATCGGCGGAAACACTGCAAAAAAAGAAGCTACGAAACCAGATTGGTCCTAGACAAGAATTATTCCCATCCTCTATGAAGGAATGCATGTGCAGGGGAAATCTAAACAAGGACATTTTCACCTGTGTATGTCTCAATATTAGTTAAAATAAATAAAATCATGTTGCATTTTGAACATTATACATCATTTTGCAAAACTCCTAAGCTCTAAGTACTCTCGTCACAAGTGTTAGATTATCTTTTATTATTTATTATTTTATTTTTATTTATTGTTTAGATTTTCAGGTAAGATTTCCTCCTCCCCCCCTGCACATGCATTCCTTCATAGAGGATGGGAATAATTCTTGCCTAGGACCACTCTGGTTTCGTAGCTTCTTTTTTGCAGTCTTTCCGTCGAGATTCGATACTTTGGGTGTGTATATACCCATCAAAACTACTTATATATATATATATATATATATATATATATATATATATATATATATATATATATATATATATATATATATATATGTATGAACAGTCAAATATGAAGGAAATAAGCAAACACCTAAAACAAAATTCCGTGCAAATGGCTAAAAAATGTGTCCGAAAGCGCTTGGTATAATGGACAATGTGTATATTTTTTGCACTCCCTTACTCCTACCAAAGGGAAAAATGTCAGAACAGTGGAAAAACTAAATAAAAAAATGAATTAAATTATCTTTATCTGTCATATTCAACAAAGCATGTTGAAGGTTGCTCCCCAAATATATATAAATTATATATACTAACTTAACATCCGCCCTATCGGGCGTTATTTAAACTTGTTCCAGCGGGGGTGGGGTGGGGGGCTCTTTATAGGGGTTTTCATCACAACAGGTAAGGAGGGGTAGATGCGTTAGGCAACAATAAACTACAGCAGAACTCAAAATTGATCGCTGCATTTAACTATTACATTGATACTTAAGTTTACCTTTAAAAAATTCAATTATAATTCTTCAGTCGCTATTTAATTTAAAGACTTTAGAGGTCTTTACTTTACGTATAAACAATTATTTTTATTTCATGGATGAATTTCGCTAGATTTAGCAAGTTATAAAAATTGTTATCGTACAAAAATATTCGTCGCAAAAAATCACATACAAAAATGGCGGAAATCAATCGCAGTAATGAAAACTTGGGAATCCAAAGTTTCAGGATTGAGCGTCCGGATCCGGCCAGAATGTTTTTAATTTACTCACAGAGTCGGCTTGATTCCAGAATGGTATAAATATGTTATCTACTATCTGCTAGGAGTAAAGTTGAAAATGTGTGACACCGTGACATTCGCATTTATTACATAGAAGAAGATGAGCTATTGAAATTAGAGAGTTGTGTCCCTTTAATTGAAAAAATGTGACATTCGCATTTATTATATATATTAAAATATATTCTGTTTATATGTTATTTCTATGGATACAACTTATTTGAGTAAACGCTCTGTTTTTAATTAAACAATATTAATTACATTTACCGGCCTGAATATTCGAGAAATCTCGCAGAAAATACACGTCCTTCGGCAGAAATCGAACCTGTATCCCATATGAAAATGTCATTTCGCCGGACGTGCTGTTTAACGATTCAGCCACAGACAACTTCCGATTTAGCAAAGCTGAAATTACTGCTTATAAACAAACATGGGATACAGGGCGCGATCAGTAAATTGTCGCCATTTTATATTTTTAATTTCGCGCATGTGCGTTGTTTGTTTTTGATTTTGTCGACTGCACAGTATAGGTACCATTTGTGAGAAAAAGAGCACCATGACGCAACTCACTCCGTTAGAAATATGGAAACGGCATACTTTACTGCTTGACATTCGCACCGGAAGCTCCAATACGAAAATTTCAGAGTGTTTGGGTATCAATCTGAGTTCAGTGCAGAGGATTCGGAAAGAGTTGGATGAGTCTAATGCTGATTATGAAGGTGTTTGGCGAGATCATTGGTGATGGCGACGTTATGCCTCAATTCATCTTCCTACAGGGAGGCCTACATCAAGCACCTTGAGGTGGTAGTGTTGCCCTGAATCAAGAGGATGGCTGCTGGAAAACCGTATGTTCGGCAACAGGACTTTGTATCATGTCACAGAAGTAGGAGAACCCAGACATGGCTGTCAGACAATTTCTGTGATAACATTAACTCTACAGACTGCAACCCCCTTGATTCTTATGTGTGGGGCGCAATTGAGCGAGAGACCAACAAAACTCCTTGTAACATCAATGATGAACTGAAAGCAAGGATTATGGCAGCATTCACCAACTTATGTCGTGATATATTTATTTTAGGTTTTGGTTAATAGGGTGATATTTATTGACAATATTTTACATATATATACAATTCAAAATGGCCACTTTTTGCTTTTCACCATAACCTTTAAATCGCCTCTCAAATGAAGTGCATGACTTCTTCACCTCCATTTCGATCAATTTGTACCAGGACGTCCTTAGAAGTTCTTTCAAGACAGACACACTTGATTATGAGATACGTGAAATATTGCTCTCCAATATGGGTCATATCGCAAAGTCTATAGGATTAAAGTCATAGACTGCTGGAGGCCAAATTGACTTGTCAAAAGAAATCCACGGAATTGTCTCTTGAATCAGTTCTGCGTCAAAATGGCCGTGTACACGAGAGATCCGTCTTCAGTGAAGACATAGCAACTTCCAAATATGGCTGACAACCAGGGCAACACATCTCCCTCCAACATTCTGCTATTTAGTTTCACTCCTTCAATGAACACCAAGAGCGATTTCGAATTACAAGAAGTAACAGCAGACCAAACCATATTATTGGTTGGTTTTTGTCCCTTGAAATGTATTCTGACGCATTTTAGAATGTTTTCTGATGAAATAGCGTAAATCCTTTCGTTTTGGAAGTTGTCCAAATCCTATACAGTGAAAAACGAAATCTGATTATATTTCTGAGATGATATATTATGTACACTATTTACATTATTCGGACCATTTTCCTCATCTTTGTCGCCATATTTATTACAAAGTTTCGGCCGTTTTACGCTCAGGCCTTCTTCAGGTGGTTGGAATGTCGAACTGAACCCTTTATAACTGAAAACTGGCATTCATTAGACATGGCACGTGGAACTAGAACAGTCTACTCTAGTGAGCGAAAAAAAAATAAGAGTTCAGTTCGACATTCCAACCACCTGAAGAAGGCCGGAGCGTACAACGGCAGAAAAGTTGTAATAAATATGGCGACAAAGATGAAGACAATAGTCCGAATAATGTAAATAGTGAAAAACGAAAATGTTGTCTTCGGCACGCTAAATCTCTTCCAATATATCCTTTCCTCTGTCAAGCCATTTTTTCTTGGAGGCGCTTGAGAGCAGTAATCGTGTCGTTGTACAGTTTTAAATCCTCTTTTCCAATCCTCCTTAGCGACCCTATCCAAAGTATAGAGCTCTTCTGCTATCTTCTTCTTGCTTCTTCATCGATTTCTCTTCACCTTCCTCTTGATGGCTTCACTGGATCTCCTGGTACGAGCAGAACGGCTTCTTTCCGGAATTGGATTTGTTATTTGTTATCGTTGAAAATTATTCCGCACATAGAAGCAGTTTTTATAAAACACTCTGTGGAATGGTCAGGGTCGACGTCGAACATTCGTGATCTCATGCAATGTTCCATGTGAATTCTAAGTTGAATAAATCGTAGTGAGAAACCGAACGCAGGTACAACGTATCTGAAGCTTTATTCAACTTAGAATAGAGCATATCCGGCTGGATTTATTTAAATAAAGAATACGTATAAGGGAAGATAATCCACACCACACACTCACCAATTTTATCAACTTACAATTCTTCATACCAGCCATTTTCAGTGTGACAATTTGATCACGTTTTGTTTGAGCTGCCATATTTAATTAAACTGTAAACAATAACACTGTAGAATGTTAGGAAGCCTTATGCAAAATTTGAAATTATTCTTTTTAAATTTAGATTTGAATAATGGCTAAATTTTTATGTCTGAATAATGGTTAAACATTAATATTTCTTCGGTATAAAATAACAAATGTTTAAAAAAACACGGCTAGGCAATTAATCTAATTAATTTAATAATGCACACACACACACACGCACACACACACACACACATATATCTTCGGTATAAAATATATCCATTCTTCGGTATAAAATAACAAATGTCTAAAAAAACACGGCTAGGCAATTAATCTAATTAATTTAACAATATACATACATACATATATATATATATATATATATATTTCATGAACTAGGCCATCATAAGGTTATAGGGTTTAAATTTCTGGGTCTCGAAGCGTTAGCGTAGTTGAATAATTTATTATCATTATTAATTATTTAATTGTATGATAATCTGAATTTAAATTTAAATTTAGGTTCAACTTACACTTATAATTAAAATTAAAAAATTAAAAATTCCAATTTCAATTTAAAATTTTAAAGCCGGAGAACGCTGGTGGCTATGTACGCTAAAAGGGATTCATGCTATGCTTCCAGGGGGATAATTCTTGTTTTGCCTGGGGTAAAACACTTAAAAGGTGATAGCGATCCTAAAAACAACAATAGGTAATAATAATAATAATAATAATAATAATAATAATTGGTAATAGTAATGTTAATAATATGATACGTTGAAACTTTGTGATCTCATGCAATTTTCCATGTCGATTCTAAGTTGAATAAATTCTAGTGAGAAACCGAACGCAGGTACAACGAACGGAGTGTATCCGGCTGGATTTATTTAAATAAAGAATACGTATAAGGGGAGATAATTCACACCACACACTCACCAATTTTATCAACTTACAATTCTTCATACCAGCCATTTTCTATGTGACAATTTGATCACGTTTTGTTTGAGCCGCCATATTTAATTAAATTGTAAAACAGTAGAATCTTGTGAAGCCTTATGCAAAAATTGAAAGTATTTTTTTCAGTTTATATCGGAATAATGACTAAATTTTTATGCTTGAATTATGATTAAATATTTATGCTTATAAATAGTAATAATATTAATATATAATAATAATATTATTAATAATATTAATAATATAATAATAATAAGCAATAGTAATATTAATAATAGTATACGTAGGGTACGAATGAGAAAAAACTATATTAATCTGGGCCAAAGTACTTGAGCACGTATTTGTTTTTATGTCTGCATGTGGTGATTATTTCACTTCTTTTGGTTAAAAAATTAGGGTTATTTAAATGTTTTATAATGACAAGTTTTTTCTAAAAGACAAAGATTACATTTATTAACTTTTACGTTAAATGGTTTGGCTTTTTGCTACGTCATACTAGGTGATGTTTGGGTTTCTATTGCCGCTTTTTATTTTCCAGAAAAGTTTAGAGAAGGTAGTGCTGTTACTGTATTTGATATTGCTTGAACTCATTTGTTGATAGTAGAAACGTGATTTCCAATGGTTTTCAGTTGAACCAAAACAGAATATGACATGTTTGATGCTAGCTCTATATATTATATACCTTTAGTCATGCACTTGCCGTTCAGTGGGCAGGTTTCGTTTTTTTCAGCAGTTGCATTCATTCATTGTGAGGTTACTGTTATCTTGTAGATTGGTTTAGTGCTTGTTTAGTATAATATTGTTGTGTTGTGATATATATTGGTCAACGCTTTTAGTACAACTATAGTAAACTTTAACGTTGTTTTTATTTGAACACTTTTTTAGCGTTAGGGAATGGCTAAAATGCTTATGGATTAAATTCAGGAAAAATCTTCCGATGTTAGTTTTGACATTGCTGCTAAAGGGTGGATGAAACAATATGATATTTCTTTTACACTTTTTCGGTTTCTTAATAACTTTTTGTTTATTTATTAGTACTTTAAGTTTACTTTATGGTTACTTTGTTCTAAGTCTTCTACATATTTGCTTTTCGACTTGTCAAAAATTTCGTTATTACTAAAATTGTTGGAAAATCAACATTTGGACCGACTTATGAAAATTGTTTAGAATTCTATGGTGGTGGTTAGATTGTTTGTTGACGTATAGTTTATAAAATCCATTAGACAGGTTTAAGGTTACGTCCAGGAATTTGATATCTTTACCGTTGGTGGTGTTGGTAATATTACTTAGTGTTGGTAATATTATTTAGTGCATGAAACTCCGAGTCGTACTGTCGATGTGGGGTATTATATATTTATTAATATATACATAATAGGTCTCTTATACTGCATTGATATATATATATATGAATATAATCATATATATATATATATATATATATATATATATATATATATATATATATATATATGTGTGTGTGTGTGGGGTGTGTGTGTGTATTGCATGCAATGCATAGAAAATTAGAAGGATATATATATATATGTTAAAGCGTACACATACGTATATATATCTTATAACTATACACAGGATATATATATATAAGTATAAACACAGACTTACATATTGTACAGTGCATTTAAAGCGATATATATATATATATATATACAAATACAAGCAGTAGAGCCCGGCGTTGCCCGGGGATGTAACAGTAAGAGATAGATCAAGTATCGACCATCATAAAGACTGAAAAATAAAATTGACAAAGATTATTGTTTAAGGTTGACGGACACACATGTCTTAATTATGTTGTTTTTTTTTACAAATTGGTCAAACCCAAACTCAAACAAAAACATTGTTTTCAATCGTTATGACTCTATCGATTGAATAGAATTTTATTATAAACAATTGTCTTGTAAATGGAATTTTTAAAGCATTCTGAATGTAAAATATAAAAAAAAAGTGTGCAAGACAATAAGAAAACACCTGCCAAAAAAAACAAAAAAAAAACCAAAAAGTGAAGTTTTGTTGAAATCGGTTGAAAAATGTAGGAAATCCGATCCCATATATAAACGAACACACACACACAACCTGGGTTTTAAAATAAGTAATATATATATATGCACACGCAAAATAATAAAAACAGCAAATCTATACATTTCAACTTATAATCGACTCTCCCGTCGCGTTCGACGTATGAGGGTCAGGCCGATAAGTCCCCAGGAAACCGACATCCCGACACCGGCACATGAGATTTGTTTATAGTGGTGAAGGCCTTGTGCAGGACCAGCCACACTTTTGGAGGACGAATACAGAAACCTGGTGCACCGAATGCATGCCACAAGGTTCCCAAACGACCCTCCGCAGGTTTTGAATTCAGAGTTGTCCTTCTCCTAGACCAGTTGCCATCCAAGGCTATAGAGCCCAGTCTGTCCTGCTATTTTACCCATAGCTGGAGGGAGATGAAGAGGATACATACCTTTCCCAAGGGTATTCACGTAAGTGAATGCAATGGATTCGACTGGAATTCGAACTCGGCCCTGCGATTCCTCAATCCAAGCCGCTAACCACTGCTCCACCGTGCCTCCTTCAATTTCAACTTGAATATGTGTGTGTGTGTGTGTTTATATATATATATGCAGAGTGCGGTGTCGCCATTTTATATTTTTAATTTTGTGCATGCACACTGTTTATTTTGGAATTTGTCTTCTTCACAGTATAGTAGGCTTAGTTGGTCACAGTGTGCCATAAAAAAGAGCACCATGACACTATTTATTCCGCCAGAAATTTGGAAACGGCATGCTGTACTGCTTGGCATTCGCGCCGGAAGCTTCAAATAAGAACATTTCAGAGTGTTTTGGTGTCCATTTGAAGAGAATGCAGAGGATTCGGAAAGAGTTGGATGAGTCTAATGGTGATTACGAAGATGTTTGAAGTGATCGCTAGTGATGGCGACGGCGACGTTATGCCTCCATTCATCTTCCCACAGGGCCTCAAACTCAACATGGAAGCCTACATCAAGTGCCTTGAGGAAGTAGTGCTACCTTAGGTCAAGATGGTGGCTGCTGGATAACCCTACGTCTGGTAACAGCACCATGCCACACAAGCAAGAGAACCCATTCATGGCTGCCAGACAATCACCCCTTACATCTCGATTCCAGCGGGATCAGTGACAGAGTGTTTAAGCCACCTGACATGGTAGGCATTAAAGTCACTAAACAGAAATGTATTTGAAGACGGGTGTAGGGAGATGGCCTTTTCTATACTGTCAGAAATACTATTTAACACGCAATGTTGAGATAGCTGACTGAGTTAAACTCCCAGGCAATGCATGTGGATGTTAGAGCCCTTTCAAGGAATTGAGAAATCAGAGGACGGGATTGAAGAGTTATGGTTAGTTTCACCGAGATCAAGGCTGTCCTGAGACTTTTGGAAGAGGAACGATTCCACACTGCAGAGTTTGGTATGAATACCAGGAACTTTGGAGAAAGAATGGTTGACGGGTTTGGGTGATTTTTGTTGAGCTTGTTTGGATTCATATCTTTGGTATCTTGTAGGCATGGCGTGTTGTTTTGGTAAGGAAAGGCCGAGGGCAGTCGGTCGTCTAATGTCTAATGTTACATGTGCAGGAAGGGAACTGGCGCAGACTGTAACATACTGAGGTCTCGGGGTTACCCACCGGGGTTGCATGCAGGGAAACCCTTTCATGCGCGACATGACTCTGCAAGAACCCCGATATTATGCAACGGCTGATCAGCGCAGCCTCGGAAGACACTACGCAAGAGGGTGGGCTCCAACTACCAGTTAGAATGGAATAGACCGATAGATAGATAGAAGAATGGCATAGATAGATAGATAGATAGATAGATAGATAGATAGATAGAAGAATGGGATGGATAGATAGATAGATAGATAGATAGATAGATAGATAGAAGGGGATAGATAGATAGATAGAAGGGGATAGATAGATAGATAGAAGAATGGGATAGATAGATAGAGAGATGGAAGAATGGCATAGATAGATAGATAGATAGATAGATAGATAGATAGATGGGAATAGATAGATAGATAGATAGATGAAGGGGATAGATCGATCGATCGATCGATAGATAGAAGAATGGGATAGATAGATAGAGAGATAGAAGAATGGCATAGATAGATAGATAGAAGAATGGGATGGATAGACAGATAGATAGATAGATAGATAGATAGATAACTGGTAGAGAAATAGAGAAGCGCATGTGAGATTTTGTAAGAAAAAAATCGTTGTAATAATTTCTCGCTGCAAAAGCTTACTTCAAAAGTATTGCCAGTCCAGGAGGCTTATTTGTAAAAGAGTAAATTACTTTCGCAAAAGAAGATCCACAGCTTAGTGTTTCACAGCCTTTTGATCCTCAAAATGGCGACTGATTAAACAAGCTGGTAGACATCTGTAAAACAGTGTCGGAGTAAAAACGAAACAGGAAGAAGTTTTCGCTGGAAGTGGACGAAGGAGACCATGTTGTTGAAGAAACTGCCATCTTGTCTTTTCATTTGTCTTCAGTTCTTTTCTCTTGCTTTCTTTTCTTTTTCTGTCGTTCGTCACCGCTCGATGGCGACAACGAGTTGGTATCGGAAAGTTCCTGAATTAGGTTCCGCAAAAAAAAAAAAAAAAAGAAAAAAAGAAAAAAAGAGGAAATATTCCAGTAAGTAGTGTGGTTTGTTCGTCGACAGTCACATATGGATGTGTTCACAAATCCACACTTCCACAATATTTTCTGGCGTTTTTTGATTGATCGCCTTGAACGGTCATCCTCTTGAGCCGACACTCGAACGGCTTTAAAATATCACGAAAAAAATACCTTTTTTCACCAAAAGCCTGACGAAACATTTCGAGGGTCTCCGTAGAATATTTACCAAACCCCTTCTTATTAAAAGCACCATTCTTCTTTCTTTTAAACAGACTTTTCTTTCTTTCTTTCTTTCTTTCTTTCTTTCTTTCTTTCTTTCTTCTAAGTGTTTATTTTTGTTTGTTTCCTTTTTCTTTCTTCTAAGCGCCTGTTTTTCTTTCTTTCTTCTTGGTGTCTTAATTTCTGCTTTTCTTTCTTTCATTTTTTTATTCTAAGTGTTACTTTTTCTTTCTTTTTCGTTCTTTCTTTCTAAAAGTGTTTGTCTTTCTTTCTTTTTTTATTCTAAGTGTTACTTTTTCTTTCTTTTTCGTTCTTTCTTTCTAAACGTGTTTGTCTGTCTTTCTTTCTTTCATTTTTTTATTCTAAGTGTTACTTTTTCTTTCTTTTTCGTTCTTTCTTTCTAAACGTGTTTGTCTTTCTTTCTCTCTTTCTTCCTTTCTTTCTTTCTTTCTTTCTTTCTTTCTTTCTTTCTTTCTTCTAAGAGACAACTGGACACAATTAGGTAACAAAATGCTTATTGGTAGACTGATTCAGTGGGATGGATACCAATGAGCGTTTCCGTTAAATGGTTCAATATAACCACTGCATGTTTGGAACGTTTATATAATATAGTAAGCTTTTCTTTCGGGGATAGAGTGATGGTAAACGAATTCTGTGTAGCATTAGTCATTTTATCCTGTAGACTCATAGCATAATCTAAGGCCACCACCTTACCACTAATGTGAAGAAAGTCAATTCAAGATTTAATAAGTGGTAACCCAATTCGTTACTTGGTAGCGCAGTATGGCATCGCTGTTAGAAATAAATATTATTGTAAAAAGGAGTTCAATTCTCTCAAGATGAAAAAGCTATTATTTTCAGTGTCGTTTCCATCTTTTCTGAACTAAAGAAATATACTGAATCTACACTGGCCAAGAAATGAGGGATCAACTTATAACTTGGTTAGAATGTTAAACTGGACCTCGATATTGTCCGTTCATATTCTAGTTATGCTCACACTTATTACAAAGATGTATTATTTCAGTGGTGTTTTAATTTTCTCCGAACTAAAAAAATATTTTGAATCTCCTCTGGCCAAGAAATGGGGGATCAGTTTATTATTATGATATAAAATTGGACTCCCACTTTATGTCAGTATATATTCTTAAGCTCATACTTACAAAAAGGTATTTTTAAGTGTTATTTTCATCTTCCCTGAACTAAAGAAATAGACTAATCTGGTCAAGAAATAGGGGATCAGCTTATCACATGCTATGAAACAAAATTAGACCCCCACATTACGTCCGTATATATTCTTGTGAAGCTCATACTGATTACAAAATGGTATTTTTTCAGTGTTATTTTCATCTTAAAGTGAAGAAATATATTGAATCTATACTGGCCAAGAAATGAGGGATCAGTTTATAATGTTATGATATAAAATTGGACCCCCATTTTATGTCAGTATATATTCTTAAACTCGTACTTACAAAAAGGTATTTTTAATTGTTATTTTCATCTTCCTTGAACTAAAGAAATAGACTTTACTCTGGCCAAGAAATAGGGGATCAGTATATAACTTGTTATGACACAAAATTGGACCCCCCACATTATGTCCCTATATATTTCTGTTAAGATAATACTGATTACAAAAGTATTATTTTATGTGTTATATTCATATCTGAACAAAAGTAATTTATAGAATCCTTCCTGGCCAATAAATGGGGGTTCAGTTTATAAGTTATTTTGATAAAAAAATTGGACACCGATATTATGTCCATATTCGATCCTCATTCTGTAGCCCATACTTTCGGCCTCCTGCCATATCTAAGCTATGCTTAGAAAATCAACAAAAGAAACATACTGAATCTATCCTGGCCAACAAATGGGGGGTCTGTTTATATGTCAACTGTCATAGAAAATTGAGCCCTATTTGAAATTTCTAGGACACATAATGGGGAAAGAGGGCTTTCAGAATTTGATACTCACAAGGCAGATTGAAGGGAAAAGATTTAGAGGAAAGCAGCGAATAACCATGGCAGAAGAAGGATTACGAGAGATAGCAAAAGGACAAAACTTATTTAGAGCTACAAAGGATAGGAAGTTGTGGAGAGCCATGATCACCCACCTCGGACACACACAAATGACGACGAATATAGTAAAAGAATAATGAAAAGAAAGTCAATTTAAAATTTGGTAACGCTGAGATTGTAAATTTGTCTTTCTTTATTCTTTCTTTCTTTTTTCATTCTTTCTTATTCCAAGTTTCTTTCTTTCTTTCTTTCTTTCTTTCTTTCTTTCTTTCTTTCTTTACTCCTTCCAAGTTTGTTTGTTTGTTTGTTTGTTTCTTTCTTTCTTTACTCATTCCAAGCTTCTTTCTCCCTTCTTTTCTTATTCCAACTTTCATTCTTTCTTTCTTTTATTATTGCAAGATTGCTTCTTTCTTTCTTTCTTTCTTTCTTTCTTTCTTTCTTTCTTTACTCCTTCCAAGTTTGTTTGTTTGTTTGTTTCTTTCTTTCTTTCTTTACTCATTCCAAGCTTCTTTCTCCCTTCTTTTCTTATTCCAACTTTCATTCTTTCTTTCTTTTATTATTGCAAGATTGCTTCTTTCTTTCTTTCTTTCTTTCTTTCTTTCTTTCTTTCTTTCTTTCTTTACTCCTTCCAAGTTTGTTTGTTTGTTTGTTTGTTTCTTTCTTTCTTTACTCATTCCAAGCTTCTTTCTCCCTTCTTTTCTTATTCCAACTTTCATTCTTTCTTTCTTTTATTATTGCAAGATTGCTTCTTTCTTTCTTTCTTTCTTTCTTTCTTTCTTTCTTTCTTTCTTTCTTTCTTTCTTATTTCAAACTCATTCCTTTCTTTCATATTTCAAGCTTCATTTTTTTTTATGCTAAGCTTCTTTTTTTTTCATTCTTTCTTATGTCATCTTCTTTCTTTCTTTTTTATTCCACGCTTTCTTTCTTTCTTTCTTTCTTTCTTTCTTTCTTTCTTTCTTTACTCATTCCAAGCTTCTTTCTTCCTTCTTTTCTTATTCTAAGATTCTTTCTTTCATTCTTTCTTTCTTTTATTTTTGCAAGATTGCTTCTTTCTTTCTTTCTTTCTTTCTTTCTTTCTTTCTTTCTTTCTTTCTTTCTTTGTTATTTCAAACTCATTCCTTTCTTTCATATTTCAAGCTTCATTCTTTTTTATGCTAAGCTTCTTTCTTTCTTTTTTCATTCTTTCTTATGCCATCTTCTTTCTTTCTTTTTTATTCCACGCTTTCTTTTTTTCTTTCTTTCTTTTTTCTTTCTTTCTTATTCCAAACTCATTCCTTTTCTTTCATATTTCAAGCTTTATTCTTTTTTATGCTAAGCTTCTTTCTTTCATTTTTCATTCTTTCTTATGCCATCTTCTTTCTTTCTTTTTTATTCCACGCTTTCTTTTTTTCTTTCTTTTTTTTTCTTTCTTTCTTATTTCAAACTCATTCCTTTCTTTCATATTTCAAGCTTTATTCTTTTTTATGCTAAGCTTCTTTCTTTCATTTTTCATTCTTTCTTATGCCATCTTCTTTCTTTCTTTTTTATTCCACGCTTTCTTTTTTTCTTTCTTTCTTGTTTCTTTCTTTCTTATTTCAAACTCATTCCTTTCTTTCATATTTCAAGCTTTATTCTTTTTTATGCTAAGCTTCTTTCTTTCATTTTTCATTCTTTCTTATGCCATCTTCTTTCTTTTTTTTATTCCACTTTTCTTTTTCTTTTCATTCTTTTTTTCTTTCTTTCTTATTTCAAACTCATTCCTTTCTTTCATATTTCAAACTTTATTTTTTTTATGCTAAGCTTCTTTCTTTCTTTTTCATTCTTTCTTATGCCATCTTCTTTCTTTTTTTTTTATTCCACGCTTTTTTTTTTTCTTTTTTTTTTTTTCTTTCTTTTTATTTCAAACTCATTCCTTTCTTTCATATTTCAAACTTTATTCTTTTTTATAAAGCTTCTTTCTTTTTTTTTCATTCTTTCTTATGCCATCTTCTTTTTTTTTTTATTCCGCTTTTTTTTTTCTTTCTTTTTTTTTTTTTTTCTTATTTCAAACTCATTCCTTTCTTTCATATTTCAAACTTTATTCTTTTTTAAACTAAGCTTTTTTTCTTTCTTTTTCATTCTTTCTTATGCCATCTTCTTTCTTTCTTTTTTATTCCACGCTTTCTTTTTTCTTTCTTTTCTTTTTTCTTTCTTATTTCAAACTCATTCCTTTCTTTCATATTTCAAACTTTATTCTTTTTTTTATGCTAAGCTTCTTTTCTTTCTTTTTCATTCTTTCTTATGCCATCTTCTTTCTTTTTTTTATTCCGCTTTCTTTTTTTTCTTTCTTTTTTTTTTTTCTTATTTCAAACTCATTCCTTTCTTTCATATTTCAAACTTTATTCTTTTTTATGCTAAGCTTCTTTCTTTCTTTTTTCATTCTTTCTTATGCCATCTTCTTTCTTTCTTTTTTATTCCACGCTTTCATTTTTTCTTTCTTTCTTTTTTCTTTCTTTCTTATTTCAAACTCATTCCTTTCTTTCATATTTCAAGCTTTATTCTTTTTTATGCTAAGCTTCTTTCTTTCATTTTTCATTCTTTCTTATGCCATCTTCTTTCTTTCTTTTTTATTCCACGCTTTCTTTTTTTCTTTCTTTCGTTTTTTTTTCTTTCTTATTTCAAACTCATTCCTTTCTTTCATATTTCAAGCTTCATTCTTTTTTATGCTAAGTTTTCTTTCTCTTTTTCATTCTTTCTTATGCCATCTTCTTTCTTTCTTTTTTATTCCACGCTTTCTTTTTTTCTTTCTTTCTTTTTTCTTTCTTTCTTATTTCAAACTCATTCCTTTCTTTCATATTTCAAACTTTATTCTTTTTTATGCTAAGCTTCTTTCTTTCTTTTTTCATTCTTTCTTATGCCATCTTCTTTCTTTCTTTTTTATTCCACGCTTTCTTTTTTTCTTTCTTTCTTTTTTCTTTTTTTCTTATTTCAAACTCATTCCTTTCTTTCATATTTCAAACTTTATTCTTTTTATGCTAAGCTTCTTTCTTTTTTTTTCATTCTTTCTTATGCAATCTTCTTTCTTTCTTTTTTTTATTCCACGCTTTTTTTTTTTTCTTTCTTTTTCTTTCTTTCTTATTTCAAACTCATTCCTTTCTTTCATATTTCAAGCTTTATTCTTTTTTTATGCTAAGCTTCTTTCTTTCATTTTCATTCTTTCTTATGCCATCTTCTTTTTTTTTTTTTATTCCACTTTTTTTTTTTTTCTTTCTTTCTTTTTTTTCTTTCTTTCTTATTTCAAACTCATTCCTTTCTTTTCATATTTCAAGCTTTATTCTTTTTTATGCTAAGCTTTTTTCTTTCTTTTTTCATTATTTCTTATGCCATCTTATTTCTTTCTTTTTTATTCCACGCTTTCTTTTTATCTTTCTTTCTTTTTTCTTTCTTTCTTATTTCAAACTCATTCCTTTCTTTCATATTTCAAACTT
Organism: Acanthosepion pharaonis; assembly: GCA_903632075.3. Lineage (NCBI taxonomy): Eukaryota > Metazoa > Mollusca > Cephalopoda > Sepiida > Sepiidae > Acanthosepion > Acanthosepion pharaonis. The sequence continues at coordinate 173,855 of CAHIKZ030004531.1, forward strand.
TATTCTTTTTTATGCTAAGCTTCTTTCTTTCTTTTTTCATTCTTTCTTATGCCATCTTCTTTCTTTCTTTTTTATTCCACGCTTTCTTTCTTTCTTTCTTTCTTTCTTTTTCTTTTCTTTCTTATTTCAAACTCATTCCTTTCTTTCATATTTCAAGCTTTATTCTTTTTTTATGCTAAAGCTTCTTTTTCTTTCTTTTTTTTCATTCTTTCTTATGCCATCTTCTTTCTTTCTTTTTTTTATTCACGCTTTCTTTTTCTTTCTTTCTTTTTCTTTCTTTCTTATTTCAAACTCATTCCTTTCTTTCATATTTCAAACTTTATTCTTTTTATGCTAAGCTTCTTTCTTTCATTTTCATTCTTTCTTATGCCATCTTCTTTCTTTCTTTTTTATTCCACGCTTTCTTTTTTTCTTTCTTTCTTTTTTCTTTCTTTCTTATTTCAAACTCATTCCTTTCTTTCATATTTCAAGCTTTATTCTTTTTTATGCTAAGCTTCTTTCTTTCATTTTTCATTCTTTCTTATGCCATCTTCTTTCTTTCTTTTTTATTCCACGCTTTCTTTTTTTCTTTCTTTCTTTTTTCTTCCTTATTTCAAACTCATTCCTTTCTTTCATATTTCAAACTTTATTCTTTTTTATGCTAAGCTTCTTTCTTTCTTTTTTCATTCTTTCTCATGTCATCTTCTTTCTTTCTTTTTTATTCCACGCTTTCTTTCTTTCTTATGTCATCTTCTTTCTTTCCTTTTTATTCCACGCTTTCTTTCTTTCTTTCTTTCTTTCTTTCTTTCTTTCTTTCTTTCTTATTTTAAACTCATTCTTTCCTTTCATATTTCAAGCTTCATTCTTTTTTATGTCTTTTTGATGCTAAGCTTCTTTCTTTCTTTTTTCATTCTTTCTTATGTCATCTTCTTTCTTTCTTTTTTATTCTACGCTTTCTTTCTTTCTTTTTTCATTCTTTCTTATGTCATCTTCTTTCTTTCTTTTTTATTCCACGCTTTCTTTCTTTCTTTTTTATTCCACGCTTTCTTTCTTTCTTTCTTTCTTTCTTATTGCAAGTTTCTTTCTTTCTCCCTTATAACCCATTTTATAGACAGAGCAAAATTTGAGAAATGATTTCACCAAAAACTATTTGTCAAACAAAATCTG
>CAHIKZ030004531.1:180000-217500 GCA_903632075.3 Acanthosepion pharaonis
ACATCATGCCGTACGCATTCACTCTGGAGCGCCTCTATGTATAGGTCGGCCAGCTGGGTCTGCATAGCGACGTTACTCCTGACCTCTCCCGGAAAGGCCAGAGCGGTCAGCTTCTCCGCCCTAGTACCTAGATCCTCGGGGGTTTCATACTTCAATTGCACGAGTTTCATGAGGCTTTTCATTGGCTCAATCGCTGTCCCTTCGTCGGCATATTCCTTTATAAGTAGGTACTTCAGCTCACTCCAAGTCAACTGCGGATCTCCCACCCCTATGAAATCCTAAACTGTACCCACCGAAGCGTTAAATGCTACGTATACCTTTTTCTTATCAGACTGCTTATATATGCGCCATCCCTTCTTGATTGGCGCTAGCTAATTCTTCAATTTTTTCGGGTTCCCCCGAAAGGCTAGGAGACTGGGTCCTTCCAACAATTCGCTTAAGCCACTAGTAGGTTGTTGCCAGACCACCTTATCCTCGATATCTACCACTTCAGACCTCTATGACCTGTGTTAAATAAATCAATTCAAATCGAGCAAAATCGGCAAAGACCGAAAAATAGCAAATCATCGATCCCGGCTTGCGGCGACCAAATGTGGTCCTCAGGTTCGATACTAGGTCACGGCCACCAAATGTAATCGTACATTTGGTTATATCAGATTTCGCATCCAATTAGTTACCAACCCAACCCGCGTCTAAATCGGAAGTGATATTATTGTTGCCGACTTGGTAAACTTTGGTTTGCCGCTTTGGTAAAGTTTGGCTGAAGTCGGAGGCTTTTGTTGGCAGATAATCACGTGGCCTTCTCTCCTGTCTCTGGTTCCGTCTCGTCTCTTCTGCCTCTCTTCTCTCTTCTGCGCATTCGCCTCGCGCATTCGTATTTATGGACATTCGTCCAAACTGGCATGGGGGTATATGACGAGGTTGGAGCATTTAGGTGAATCCCATCTGGCTTACGTCATAATTTTGGGGGGAATTCTCTTTTATTATCCTCTCTCACCGACCTCTTCAGTGAGCGTGTGTGGTTCTTCCAACATCCTTGATGTCTTATCCGCGTCTGCTACCTCGACCATTTTCCGTCCAGTTCCAAATTCAGTTGTTTACGAAATCTACTTTTTCGCTTTTCAGCTCGCATTTGCAGCTGTGGGTCAATCAACATCCCCTCACTAAGTCTGGGTCACTTTTCCATTGTTCAAACTGTTTGGCATAAAATTCAAGTCGTTTATATGTGAATTAAATCCTCAATTCTACCCACGCTTTTTGGTATTAACTCTTCTTGTTTCAATGTGACTCAGCACACAACACTTTCTTATGCTTTAACAAAACTTTGTTTTGTTTTTACCTCAGCAACGACAAATAGTATCATATTATACATATATCTTATAAAATTACACACACACACACACACAGAACACACACACACACACACACACACACACACATATATATATATATATATATATATATACAAGTTTGTGCTGAAATGTTCACGGCTTGACTCACTTCCTGAATTCTAAACAATCAAAAATATCAGAATGTATATGGGAATCTATAGATAAATAAATAGACAGAAACAGACTGATAGATAGATAGATAGATAGATAGATAGATAGATAGATAGATAGATAGATAAACAGGAACAAACAGCTTTATATATATATATATATATATATATATATATATATATATATATATATATATATGTAAGGTGTATCAAAATACTTTTACAAACATTGGGGGCGTGTTCACCAAAACAAGGACAAAAGTCCATATAAATATGTGTCCGAAAATCCTTCGTTTTTGTGTTATTAATTCTAAAGAAAGTTTACGGTAGAATGCACTGTGTTGCATGTACACTAGGTTACATTTGTCAATCGTGTACATTTGTGGCTAGTCTGTCTACAACGTTTAACGTGTGTAGTAGTGAGTTAACTGGGAAGTGTTCCGTTTAACAATGGCAGGATATTCATATCGTGATTAGGCATACATGATTTTTACATACGGCCATGTGAATAGTAATGGACGCCAGGCTGCATGGGTGTATCTGATTTCTTTTCCAGATCGAAAGCAGCCGAGTCATCCAACCGTTGCTGCTGTTTATCGTCGCGCTACTAGGACAGGATCCGTGGCACCAGAAATTATGGATCGAGTAAAACCATAATTCACTTGTATGCCTGACCACGAAGAACACATTCTACAGGTTGTTAGAGACGATCCAAGTATTAGGACCCGTGAAGTGGCCCTAGCATATCATACATGATAAAGTACCGCATGGGGGGTACTTCAAGAGCAGCTCCTGTAACCGTATCATTTGCAATGTGTGCAGGGTCTTTCGCCCTATCATTCACCACAGCTATAGATATAGATAGATAGATAGATATAGATAGATAGATAGATAGATAATGAACATAGATAGATAGATAAATAGATATAGATAGATAGATAGATAGATAATGAACATAGATAGATAGATATAGATATAGATAGATAGATAGATAGATAGATAATGAACATAGATAGATAGATAGATAAATAGATATAGATATAGATAGATAGATAGATAGATAATGAACATAGATAGATAGATAGATAGATAATGAATGAACTAAGATAGATAGATAGATAGATAGATAGATAGATAGATAGATAGATAATGAACATAGATAGATAGATAAATAGATATAGATATAGATAGATAGATAGATAGATAATGAATGAACTAAGATAGATAGATAGATAGATAGATAGATAATGAACATAGATAGATAGATAAATAGATATAGATATAGATAGATAGATAATGAATGAACTAAGATAGATAGATAGATAGATAGATAGATAGATAGATAGATATGAACAGACAAAGAAAGAAAGAAAGAAAGAAAGAAAGAAATGAACAGACTGACATCGATTTTTTTAAACTTTTACTGATGGTTTATTGCACAAACTGTAGATTCGTTGTTTATCGCTTCAGTCTTGTTTACGGATGAGGCAACATTTTGAAGAGATGGAATAACATATTTACACAAGCAACATTTGCGAGCAAATCGGAATCCCTATGGTACAATACAGGCTAGACACCAGCATCAGTTTACGTTTAATGTGGGTGCTGGAATTTTCTGGTAGTTCCACATATTCTGCCAGCACATCTTACAGGAACTGTCTACAGGGACATTATTTCGAACACAATTCCAAACCTGCTAGAGGACGTACTCCTGCTAATACGAAAACGCATGATGGGGCTCCAGCTCATTTTAGTTACATTGTTCGTGATGCGCAGGGTGACATTTACCACGAAGGATGGATAGGTCGGGGAGAACGGATTCCATGGCCTGCACGTTCACCGGACCTTAATCGTTTAGATGTTTATCTGTGGGGCCACCCAAAACAATTCGTTTATGCAGAAGACATTAATAAGGCGGAGTTACTTCATCAACGTGTCATGGGACCCGCGAAACCATTCAACACCATGTACGAGCATTTGAAAGGGTCCGCCAGTCAGTGATCCAACGGGTGCATGCGTGCGCAGAAGCAAGCGGAGGACATTTTGAACATTTGTTATGAGTTGCTTTGTTAAGGTACAGCGATAGTGTTTTAGACATATGTTTATATGGACATTTTATCTTGTTTTGGTGTGAGGAACCAGCCTCCAAATTTTTATACACCCTTTTATATATATATATATATATATATATATATATATATATATATATATATATGTGTGTGTGTGTGTGTGTGTGTATATATATATATAAAAGACAGGATGTGTGTCTGTGTAATTAATTAATAATAATTTGTTAGTAATCTATAATTACTATCTTGTTTTTATTTTAATTTTCATAATTAATACCATATTTTACAGTGGGAATTAATAGATTGTAGGTTAAAAAAATTAATACCGGAGTTTTCTAAACCTATCTCTATCTATAAAAGGCAGGATGTGTGTGTGCGTGTAACGAATGCACGGCCGCAATTTTCGACGGATTTTCACCAAAATTTACATGCACATGCTCCAAGTTAGCGGGAAGGCCAAGACCGACTTTGCATTTCCCAACTCCTATCGATAGTGGAAATAATTGATTTTTTCATGCTTTTATGACAGTTTCATGTAGTTTGCGGCCATTTTCTACTGGCCAGTAGCTGGCTGCCACGAATGGGCAGGAAGATTCTATTGGCCAGCGGGAGAGCCAACAACTAGCATGCTGGCATGCAAAAAAATCGATAGCTGCATTCGTCACAAGTGAGAAAAATTTAAATCTGCATGGCACTTTACTCCAATTGGCTCATTCGCTTGCTTAAACTCAACGTTGATTCTGATTCCGCAGAACTGGGTTGTGGGTGAAAAAGTATTTGTTGTTAGCATTCTTTTTTCATTCAGTTTTTCCAGTTACGAGTCCTTTTTTAAAGCTGATCGTTTTGTGTTCATTTTGTTTAGTTCTTTTTTCGTAACAGATTTAATGTTTAGTATAGAGCTTAGAAAAAAATTCGCAGTGTGCGATAGGAAAAAGTAAGGCATGTAGCAACATCAGCACGGCAAAGGGCACTCCTTTAAAAAGGCAAGGAAGGGCAAAAATATTTTAAGTCAAGTGATAGCGATTGCTGTATGAGTCGTACGATTTTTTGAATCAAGCACGGCAACGCCGGGCCATGCTGCAAGTATATATATATATATATATATATATATATATATATATATATATATATATATATATATATAAGTATAGATAGATAGATAAACTGAGATAGATAGATATATAGATACATTAACAGGGTGATAAAGATAAATTGATAGATATGAACAGGGTGAGATAGACAAATAGATAGATAGATAAACAGGCTGAAATAGATAGATAGATTAGAACAAACGCTGATAGATATGAACTGACTGAGACAGATAAATAGAGAGACGGGGAGCATAGTATGGGTCTATATTTGCGATTTATGAGGTATCTTTCTTTTTATGATCTATCAGTCTATCCATCAATTTAAATATCTATATATATATATGTACAAACAAATACATAAATATATATGTATGTATGTTTGTTGGGCTGGAGTCGGCTGTACAAATAATGAATAATGTGACGACTTCTGTAAAAAAGAATTTTTCTCCGATTTCTTTATCTATTCGTGATATAATTTTTCCTGGGAAATCTGAACGCTCTTGTAATCATGATAACGTCAGGTATTGGCATGTAGTTATTGATGTTTCAAACAGTGCACAAACAATCTTTACAGAGTGCTTGTTGACAGAATATTTGCTTCTCGATTTCTATCTATCTATCTATCTATCTATCTATCTATCTATCTATTGCTGTTCATATCTATCTATCTATCTATCTATCTATCTATCTATTGGTGTTCATATCTATCTATCTATCTTTTGAAGTTTCTATCTATCTATCTATCTATCTATCTATCTATCTATCTATCTATTGCTGTTCATATCTATCTATCTATTGCTGTTCATATCTATCTATCTATCTATCTATCTATTGGAGTTTCTATCTATCTATCTATTGGTGTTCATATCTATCTATCTATCTATCTATCTTTTGGAGTTTCTATCTATCTATCTATCTATCTATATTTTGTGGTTTCTATCTATCTATCTATCTATTGCTGTTCATATCTATCTATCTATCTATCTATCTATCTATTGGAGTTTCTATCTATCTATCTATCTATCTATCTATCTATCTATCTATCTATTGGTGTTCATATCTATCTATCTATCTATCTTTTGGAGTTTCTATCTATCTATCTATCTATCTATCTATCTATCTATCTATCTATCTATCTATCTATCTTTCTATGTTTCTATCTATCTATCTATCTATCTATCTATCTATCTATCTTTTGACTTGAAGCAACAGAATAAAAAAAACGAAAACTTAAATATTATGTAATATAAGTCCTCCTATATGGCAGTGAATACTGGACAATTTCCTCACAGATGAAGAAGACACTTGAATCAACAGAAACAAAGAAAAGAATACTGAAATGTTATGTGATATCTGTTCTCCTATATGACAGCGACTGCATGGACAATCTCCTCACAGATGAAGAAGTGAATAGAAGCAACAGAAACAAAGAAAAGGGTACTTAACCGTTATCTAATATCAGTCCTCCTATATGGCAGTGAATGCTGGACAATTTCCTCAGAGATGAAGAAGAGATTTTAGGCGACATAAATGTGATTCAACAGAAGAATGCTGAGAATACCATGTGAGCAACGACGAAGTTTTAGAGAAAATGGAAACAATAATGATATTTAACACCAAAAAGAAACATTTGAAATTTCTAGGGTACATAATGAGGAAAGAAGGCTTGGAAAATTTGATTCTCACAGGACTGACTGAAGGCAAGGAGGACCGAGGTTTGGTTTGGTTTGGTTTATTTTGTCTTATGGCACATCAACCTCAATGGGTTATTTAATGCCAACAACATTTTTTATTGTTGGTAATATTTTGTTTCGTCAAAAATATGTTTCTGGTAATATTTTTCCTTCAAAATCGTATTGTTGATAATAATTTTTTTCAAAAAAGTATTGCTGGTAATAGTTAACTATTTGCCCATAGCTGGGACCCTAGCAGGTGCTACCACCCTGGGTCGGGGTGGACCTGGTAACACCAGCAATTAAGAGGTGGTTCCACGCTCCTCAAAACCTTCTGATCAGAGGCCTTGCTGCTGGATGTAGTTTATCGTCTTACCCAGGACGCGGATGTAGTTTAACGTCTTACCCAGGACGCGGATGTAGTTTAACGTCTTACACAGGACGCAAGAAGGACAGAGGAAAGCAGATCTTGAGTAAATATTTGGCAGAATAGGGATTGGGAGATTATAGCACAAAGACAGCATTTATTAAGAACTTGTGGAGAGCCATGAATTCCCACATACTGGAGGTACACAGAATATAGAAGAAGATGAATCTGACGCAATACCCCGTGAAGATTGAACACAAATCCTCGTCACCAGTTTGACAAACATCGCGCTACGGTAAGCGTCCTAGACATTCTCTGATATGTTTGTTTATGCCATTCCATAAGGCAGGTTGCGTAGATCTTTTATCCCTGCAAACTTCTTTGAGATCTCTCTCTTTAGTGCTGAAAGTTTCTGTAGGAAGTTCTTTTTGGTATACGCAAGATACAGTTTCATCAACACCGGCTTACTTTCTTTCTCTGTTTACGTATCTATCGGCGTCGAAACGTAAAGAATTTATAACCAGAATTGTCGCTGCCATTCCTCGAACTTTGACACTCCAGGCCGTTCTCTTTCTGACGTCCAGTCTTTGATAAATTCGTCGGTGCTATTTGGCGAAGGAAGCTCCCTTCTTTCGCTCGGCTCCTGTGAAACGTCTTCAATGGAATCAGCGGCTTCCTTTTGCCGTATCTAAAACCATGTGATGTTAATGAGTTGCGGCTGTGTTAGTGCCAGGTGGCGCCATCTAACGTTATAACCCCGCAGACAGGGTAACAAAGGCCGATAACTACTTTGGCCTTTAAACAAGCAAATATATACTTGTATCTAAATGCCATTTCTAGCAAATATATCACAAGAATATTAGTAATAACAATCACGAAAAACAATAAAAAGATACCTAAACGAATATATTACTAAAGAGAAGTAAAAAAAAAGAAGCAATAATTAGTGCAGTTTTTCACTTTAACACGTATCTACCTATATGAAAGTTGGTCAAAAGTAGGTATTATATCCACGCTTCCACGTTGCAACAGAATGTGATACGAGGTTGGAGTTTTAGGTTGGTAAAAAATAATGCCCGTTCCTTAATTACAGAGCCTTTAACAGGAGAATCAACACTACTTAAGTAGATGGGTACCCCCCCAAAAAAAAACAAACAAACAAACAAACAAACAAACAAACAAACAAAAAAACAAAAACAAAAAAAACAAAAACAAAAAAAAAACATGGAATATTTTTTCAGAGGATAATTTTTGTAATTTTTTCCCCTTTTATGTGCCGTGTCCATTCAGGATGTATGCGATCATGGCTCTCCACTTCCTCCTATCCCTTGTATCTCTCAACAACTTTTGTCCCTTTTCTACTTCCCCCAGTCCATGTTCTGTCATCCACTTGATTAAGCCCGCTAGGTATGTCATGCATTACTTTCCCTTGTCTCTCTCTCCCTTTATTCGACTTGTGGGTATCAGATTCCCCAATCCCTCTTTTCTCATTACGTGAATCGGAAATTTCAGTTGACTCTACCTGAAATTAAGTATAAGAATCTTTCTTGTTTGCATCCTCTCCAAAACCTCATCGTTGCTCACACGATCGGTCCATGATATCCTTAGCATCTTTCTGTAGAACCATACCTCCGTCGCCTCTCGTCTCTTCTTCATCTTTGAGGAAATCGTCCAATATTCACTGCCTTAAAGAAGGACAGGTGTCATGTAGTAGCTCAGGATTCTTTTCTTTGTTACCAACGAAATCCTCCTGCCTCGTAAGACTCTGCCTAGCTTTTGGAATGCGTCTTTGGCCATCCGAATACGTTTTCAGATCTCAGCGTCGTACTTACCGTCCTCTGTCAGAAAACTTCCCAGATATTTAAATTTCCGCAGCTGCTTAATTTTAATGTCCCCGACCCGTAAATCGCACTTTGGGCTCACCATTTTACTGTCTTCTTGGAGTATATGCTTAGTCCCTTCTTCTTGCTCTCCTTCTCTACCTTCCGTAGGAGCTTTTGCAATTTCTTTTCCGTGTCTGCTATCAGTACTATGTCACCTGCGTATCTTATATTGGTAAGACTGTGGCCGCCAAAAATGTTTTTTAAACTGTCATGATTTTGACGATAAAGTAAATCCAGCAGCACGGCTTCTAATCGAGAGATTAGAGGTTTTGAGGAGCGGGAGAACCACCCCTTAACTGCTATTGTTCCCACGTAAACCCAGACCCGGGGTGGTAGCACCTGTTAGGGTCTCAGCTATGGGCAAATAGTGAACGCCAAAACAAAAACAGTACATTCTTTATAATAAAATGAGTAGCAATACAATTTTATAGCAAAATGACTATCAATGCAACACTAAAAAAAATTATAAAAATACATTTTTATATTAAAATTGCCAACCATATATTTTATGATCTGCAAACGGTATATCTATGAAATATACCTTTACCCTGAAAGCATAAAATTGCGTACAAAATATTAAGATTTCGGCATTAAATAACCAATAGAGGTTGATATGTCGCTAAACAAAATCAACCAATTATTAATACTTATTTATAGTAAAATTACCAACAATACGTATTTAAAGCCCAAAAAACGAACAATACATTTTATCTAGTTGAAGACATAGAATTGCGTTGTAAATATATTTAGTTGATGCCATAAAACTGTGTTTAAAATATGTAAATTTCGCCATTAACCAATAGGGACAGATATACTATTTACATTATTCGGAATATTGTCCTCATCTTTGTCGCCATATTTATTACAACGTTTCGGTCGTTGTACGCTCCGGCCTTCTTCAGGCGGTTGGAATGTCGAACTGAACCCTTTATTTAGCTCGCTGGGGTAGAGTGTTCTCGTTCCACGTGCCATGTTTACTGGATGTCAGTTATCAGTTATGTTCTCAAGGACACAGGGTACAGTGGATAAAGGCGTTAGTTAGATCTAGTGACAGGACCCAAAGGGTGTGAGTTCAATACTTGGTTAAGGCGGTGGAGAACTTGGAGAGGGAATTAAACAGGAGACGGTCTACTACGCCAGAAAAAAGCATTTTTAGACGTCTCATCAGGTGGGGAATTACGGTGTTACTAAACTTTTTTTGGCGCTGGAACAAAAATGTACAATTTTGTAGTTGATATATGCATATTCTAATGTAACACTGCATAAGATATATATATATATATATATATATATATATATATATATATATATATAGAGAGAGAGAGAGAGAGAGAGAGAGAGAGAGAGGTGTCCACAAAATCATTAGACAAATAGAAAGTTCTCCACCCATGATACAGATCCTAGAAAGCATTGTGACTCCCCACCGATTTCGATGGACCGGACATCTTGTCTGAATGCCAGACAGCCACCTCGCCAAACAAATGCAAACAGCCGACTACCCTAGTAGATTAAAGATTAGGGGGTCAGAAAAATAGAAGTAAGTAGTTAATGATGTTCGAGTTCACTCGAAATAGAAGAAGTAGCTCTTGTAAAATCTACGATTTCTTTGTTGAAGAAACGAACACGTTATGAGTGTCGTCCTATCATCCGGTGTCTGCGGCCGTCTCTTCACACCCAACGTAGGACTCATTTCACACAGAAGGAAATGTCGATGACACCCATCATACTCAGCAACGAGTACCGTCAACGAGTATATCTACAAAGTGAGGGTGTCAACAAAATCATTAGGCAAATAGAAAGTTCTCCGGGCAAAGATACAGATCTTAGAAACAATCGTGACTTGCAACCTTGTTCGAATTCCAGACAGCCGCCTAACCAAATCCTATTCTTGGAGCTAGCATCTAACAAGAGACAACGTGAACCCCACGTCGTAAATTCAAAGATCAGCTCAAAAAACTCCTGCCTTAATATGCAGTGGATGTGGACATCTCTTCAGATCAAACATAGAACTCATTTTACACATAAGGAAATGTCGATGTGCACCCCATATCACGGTAACGAGTTCCACCAACAAATTCCGGCAATGACGATATTCAAGAACGCCATTACAAGCTTGGACCAAATTTCTTGTACTTTTCTTCTGAAATGAACGCCGGACAATTTCTGACTGAATTCCCGGTTTTATCATTCAAAACTTAAATGACAAATGGATGCTATCTACTCTTCCGTTTCCTGATAAGGCTGATTATAGCTGTGCTTGATATATCTAAGAAAGTAAACAAACAAGAAGCTATACGAGAAATTTCGGATTACGGATTCATGTCGCAGGTTTGGAGGAGGAAATAAAAACTGGTAAATAGAATACTCCCGCAGGAGCCTAAATACGGAAAACAAATGAGAGGGCGAGCGACTTATGCATGTGCATCAGCTAAGAAACAATACTGTTTTCAGGAATGAAAATAGAAACATTGCGAGATTGAAAGAAAAACAATATACAAGGCGTTTGAAAAGTCATTATGAATTTATATTTTTATTAACAGGCATATTACTATATATTACTTTATTATTATATACTGTATTACTATATATTATATTACTATATACTATATTAATATATACTATATAAAATACAGGATTTATTTCTATATTAATATATACTATATAGAGTACAGGATGTATTTGCATATTACTATATACTAGATAGACTACAGGATTTATTTATATATTAACTATATACTATATACAGTACAGGATTTATATTCATATTACTATATACTACATAGAGTACAGGATTTATTTATTTATTAACTATTAACTATATTAACTATATATTATATAGAATAGAGAATTTATTCATATATTACTATATATAGATTAGAGAATTTATTTATATATTACTATATACTATATAGAATATAGGATTTATTTATATATTACTATATGCTATATAGATTATAGGATTTGTTATATATTACAATATACTATATAGTATATAGGATTTATTTACATATTACAATATATTATATAGAATATAGGATTTATTTATATATTACTATATAGAATATAGGATTTATTTATATGTTACTATATGCTATAGAGAATATAGGATTTATTTATATATTAATATATAGTATATAGAATATGTGATTTGTTTACATATTACTATATACTATATAGAATATTGGATTTATTTACATATTACTATATACTATATAGTAGAGGGTTTATGTGTATATTACTATATACTATATAGAGTACAGGATTTATTTATATATTAACTATATACTATGTAGAGTACAGGATTTATTTATATATTGACTATATACTATGTAGAGTACAGGATTTATTTGTATATTACTATATACTATATAGAGTACAGGATTTATTTATGTATTAACTATATATTATATAGAATAGAGAATTTATTCATATATTACTATATGCTATGTAGAATATAGGATTTATGTACATATTACTATATGCTATATAGATTAAGGAATTTATTTATATATTACTATATACTATATAGAATATAGGATTTATTTATATATTACTATATGCTATATAGATTATAGGATTTTTTATATATTACAATATACTATAGAGTATATAGGATTTATTTACATATTACAATATACTATATAGAATATAGAATTTATTTATATATTACTATATAGAATATAGGATTTATTTATATGTTACTATATGCTATATAGAATATAGGATTTATTTATATATTACTATATAGAATATAGGATTTATTTATATGTTACTATATACTATATAGAATATAGGATTTACTTACATATTACTATATGCTATATAGAGTACAGTATTTATTTCTATATTACTATATACTATATTGAGTACAGGATTTATTTATATATTAATTATACTATATAGAGTACAGGATTCATTTATATATTACTACATACAATATAGAATATAGGATTTATTTATATATTACTATATGCTATATAGAATATAGGATTTTTATATATTACAATATACTATATAGTATATAGGATTTATTTACATATTACTATATATATATAGAGTACAGAGTTTATTTGTATATTACTATATACTATATACAGTACAGGATTTATTTCTATATTACTGTATACTATATAGAGTGCAGGATTTATTTATATATTAATTATACTATATAGAGTACAGGATTTATTTATATATTAATTATACTATATAGAGTACGGGATTTATTTATATATTACTATATACTATATAGAATATAGGATTTATTTATATATTACTATATGCTATATAGAATAGAGAATTTATTTATATATTACTATATACTACGCCAGAGTAAAGAAACAGTAAAATATTTGTTAAAATTGTTCGCATTAAAAGTGTTCAATATCAAGTTGGAAGACCAGACGTTCAGAACTGTTTACTATTTAAAAAAATGAATGCTGACCAAAACACTACAAAGGTTTCTACCACTACGGTCTCCTCAAGTGGTTTGTTCAGCAAATTAACGATATGGAGCTCGACAACTTAAGCACTTTAGTTCGAAACCGGAAGTAGTGAGGGCAGGTGTAAAAAATAAAATTAAAAAAAAATCTTTTAACTTCATCCGGATTCAAATAACCTCAAATTGAACTTCTTAACAGATCTTCACTTGGTCATGATCTCTGACCTCCAGTTCATTTATTCAGTGCTGTCCTTCCCATACGTTCCCATAGCTAGTTTCTCTTTTTGGCATAGCCTACACGAAATCCCGATAATTGTGTTAGTCTTTAGATTCCTTAATATACACTATTTAATATTTGGGCTTTTGTTATGCCTCTCCCTAAATCTCCAATAATAGCTTCCTAGCTTCGTGTTGTATTCCGGGATTCTAAAAGATGAGGTATGATTATACCGCCACCACTCGAACTGGCCGTCAGTGTATCCAATGTATCTTTTTGTGTTACTATTTTCACCTTCCACTTCGGTACAATATACAACGCGTTCTGTACGGCATATTCAATTTAAAGGACAGTTATTTTTTTCTCTTGCAATTATATAAGACGATATTTTCACCTTTCACCTCATTTTTGAGCTTTAAATTTTTGCTATTTATTCTTTTTATGATGTTGCCCATATTAGTTGTGCAACTATAACTTAATTTGACCGTATTGCAGTTAAATAATTCATATACTCCGGCGTATTAGGAAAGTGCTTATCTGATATATTGAAAAACATCTTCCTTCTGTTTATTTTACCTGTGTGTTGAAAGGTGGGTTAAACCAGATTATTTTCCTCTTTCGTTTATTAATATTATCATTTCTCGGGTTCTTCTGTCCTTAACATTATTACTACATACTATATAGAACACATGATTTATTTACATATTGCTATATACAATATAGAATACAGGATTTATTTATATATTACTATATGCTATATAGAATATAGGATTTATTTATATATTACTATATGCTATATAGAATATAGAATTTATTTACATATTACTATATACTATATAGAATATAGGATTTTTTTTATATATTACTTTATAGAATATAGGATTTATTTATATATTACTATATGCTATATAGAATATAGGATTTATTTATATATTACAATAGAATATTGGATTTATTTACATATTACTATATACTATATAAAATATAGGATTTGTTTACATATTACTATATAGTATATAGAATGTAGGATTTATTTATATATTACTATATATTATATAGAATAGAGAATTTATTTATATATTACTATATATATATATATATATATAGAATATAGGATTTATTTACATATTACTATATACAATATAGAATAGGATTTATTTATATATTACTGTATATTATATAGAATAGAGAATTTATTTATATATTACTATATACTATATAGAATATAGGATTTATTTACATATTACTATATACTATATACAATATAGGATTTATTTATATATTACTATATAGAATATAGAATACAAGAAGTGAATACAAATGAAAATTATAAACAATGTTGTAAAACTCATATGGTGGTGAAATATAAAAGATATGATTAAAATGTCACAGTCATTTTTCGAACACCTTGTATAGACGTAACAGTTCTCCATTAGGCTATTGTCTCGTGGGATAATAGGCTAATGCATTAAAGATGGCGATTCAGAAAAATGGATGAAACTAATTAATGATGTTCGAGTTCACTTAAAAGTGAAGAAATGGATTTTGCATTAGGATTTTTGTAAAATCTACGATTTCTTTTTTTTTCTTTTTTTTTTTTATAGAAACGAACACGTTATGAGTCTATTTCCATCAGCCGGTGTCTGCGAACGTCTCTTCAGACCCAACGTAGGACTCATTTCACACAGAAGGAAATGTCGATGACACCGTCATACTCATCAACGAGTACCGTCACGAGTATATATATATATATATATATATATATATATATATATATATATAGAGAGAGAGAGAGAGAGAGAAAGAGAGAAAGAGAGAGAGAGAGAGAGAGAGTGTGTGTGTGAGAGAGAGAGAGAGAGAGTGTGAGGGTGTCAACAAAATCATTAGACAAATAGAAATTTCTAGGCGCAAAGATCCTAGAAAACATTATGACTCCCCACCGATTTCGATGGACCGGACATCTTGTCTAAATGCCAGACAGCCACCTCGCCAAACAAATGTAAACAACCGACTAGCCTAATAGATTAAAGATTGGGGGTCAGAAAAATGGAAGTAGTAGTTAATGATGGTCGAGTTCACTCAAAATAGAAGAAACGGCTCTTTCATTAAGATTCTTGTAAAATCTACGATTTCTTTGTTGGAGAAACGAACACGTTATGAGTGCCGTCCTATCATCCGGTGTCTGTGGACGTCTCTTCACACCCAACGTAGGACTCATTTCACACAGAAGGAAATGTCGATGACACCGTAATGCTCAGCAACGAGTTCCATCAACGAGTATATATATATATATATATATATATATATATATATATATATATATATATATATAGAGAGAGAGAGAGAGAGAGAGAGAGTGAAAGAGAGAGAGAGAGAGAGGGGGTGTCCACAAAATCATTAGGCATATAGAAAGTTCTCTGTGCAAAGAAACAGATCTTAGAAACCATCGTGACTCTCTACCGATTTCGATGGACTGGACATCTTGTCTGAATGCCACACAGTCATCTAGCCAAACAAATCCAAACGGCTGACTAGCCTAGTAGATTAAAGATTAGGAGTCAGAAAAATGGGAGAAAGCAGTTAATGATGTTCGAGTTCCCTCATAACAGAAGAAGTAACTCTTGCATTATGATTCTTGTAAAATCTACGATTTCTTTGTTATAGAAACGAACACGTTATGAGTGTCTTTCTGATAAAAGCAACTTTTAAATTTCTTTCTCTTCTCCGTCTTTTCCTCCTGATATCAGTTTTTACACCTGCCCATCTCTGTTTGCTTTGCATATTCATGGGCCAGCGCACACAGACGCACCTATGTTTCGCCCTTACGTATATTTGAACCTTGGACTAGCTGCCCGGAAGTGACGAGGAGGCCCGTATTATTTATAGATGTTAGCCGCAAGCTCAGAAGGGAGGTTTTCTAATTAACTGCGTAAAAACATTAAAAGCCTGAAAGCGTTTTCGTTCGTTGGACTTATTTTTTTTTCTTTCGTTGTAATCATCCATTTTTTTTTACTAGCGGGTCTAACGACCGACTGACCAAGATGGTTGGCCAGCCGGCCAGTATTTTTGGCAGTGTGTGATCGTTTATAAGTGCAATTGTCAAAAACGCTAGAAGGCCTCGCTTGGTGAGTATTGTTATGTTGCAAGCGCCGAGGGTAAATTGGGAAGAATAAAAAGAGGGAAGACGAAAGAAAAAAGAGAAAAGGAAAGAGTGAGAAAGAATAGAAAAGGAGAAAGGAATGAAAAAAAATAGAAGAAAAAAGTAAAAAAAAGGGAGAGAAAATGATAAAGGAAGGATAAAGAAAAGATGGAAGACAAACAGGAAGAAAATGAAAAAAAAAGCAAGGTAGGAAATTTATGAATAAAATAAATGAAAAGAAGGAATAATGAAGGACAAAATAAAAATATAAAGAAAGGAAAAGAGGAAGGTAGGAAATGAAGGAGAAAAAAGGAAGCAAGAAAAGGAATAAAAAGAAATCAAAAGAGGGAAGAATTAAGAAAAAAGAAAGAGATAAAAAAAGAAGAAAAAAATGAAGAAAAAAGAAATAAGGGAAATGAAAGAGAAAAAGGGAAGTGAGAAAAGAAATAAAAAGAAGAAAGAATGAAGAAAAAGTAAAAAAGGAAGCGAAAGAGGAAGGTGGGGAAGTGAAGGAGAAAAAAGAAACGAGAAAAGAAAAAACAAGAAATAAAAAAAATAGAAAAAATAAAAACGAGGGAAGAAGAAAGATAAAAGAAGGAAGAAAAAGAGGAAGGAAGGAAAGAAAGGAGAAAAATGGAAGCAACAAAAGAAAGAGAAGACATGAAAGGAGAGAAAGATGAAAGAAAAAGAAAGAAGATCAAATGGAAGAAAAAGAGGAAAAAAGGAGGGGAAAAGAAAGAAGGGCCAAAATAAAAAAAATAAATAAATGAAAAGCTGGAAGAATGAAGGAATTAGAACAAAGAAAGATAAAAAGAAAAAAGAATAAAGATGGAAGAGAATGAGAAAAGAAGGGAAGAAATGATAGAAAAGGTAAGAAAGAAAAGAAAAAATCGCTGATAATATTGAAGAAAATGAGAAAGAAAAAAATGAGAAAATAGAAGAAAAAATAAAAATCAGACGAAGAAAAAAGGAGGGAAGGGGAGGAGAAATAAAGAAGGAAGAAGCAGAAATAATAATCAGAAAAAAAGAAGAAGAAAAAGAAGAAGAAAAAGAAGAAGAAAGCGGATGAAAGAAAAAAATGAGTAAATGGGAAAGGAAAATAAGGTAAAAGAAACAATGAAAAGAATTAAAAAGAAACAGAAGAAGTGAAAGGGAAAAGAG
Organism: Acanthosepion pharaonis; assembly: GCA_903632075.3. NCBI lineage: Eukaryota > Metazoa > Mollusca > Cephalopoda > Sepiida > Sepiidae > Acanthosepion > Acanthosepion pharaonis. The sequence goes on from CAHIKZ030004531.1 coordinate 197,540, forward strand.
AGAGTGAGAGAATCAGCAGGAGGATATATATATATATATATATATATATATATATATATATATCGGGATGCTGGAGGTAACATCAATCAGCTAAGTGACAAACTTTTACTCATATTAATTCTCTCTTTGTCTGTCTCTCTAATATATATATATATATATATATGGAAGAGAGAGAGAGAGAGGGGAGAAAATGAAAAAAGAAAGAAAATGAAGAAAGAAAAAGAAAAAGAAAGAAAATGAAAAAAGAAAGAAAATGCAAAAACGAAAGGATATGAAAAAGGAAATAAAAAAGAAAGAAAATGAAAAAGAAAGAAAATTAAGAAAGAAAGAAAATGAAAAAAAGAAAATCAGTTTGCTAAAAGGAGAGAAAACGCAAGGGAAATAAGAATAAAAATCTTTTGTAAACGAACGAAATTAAAAAAAGAAAAGGTTAATAAAATGTAAGAGAAAAGAAAAAGAAAGATGAAATAAAAGAAAAACGGAAAATCGAATGATAAATTTGACGAAAAAAAGATAGAAAGAGAAAAAAAAGAAAAGGCATGAGCAAAGTAAAGAAAGCAAAACAAAATGGAAAGATAAAAGGAAGGAGGTGAAAGAAAAACGAAAGAAAAGTAATAGACAATGAAAAAAAGAAGGAAAAGAAAAATTTGTTAAAACGAAAGAAAAGGCGAAGAAATTAAGAAAGAAATAAAGGTAAAAAATGATTTTAAAATACGAAAGACAAAAAAGAAAAAAAACAAATCGGTTATTAAATATATATATATATATATATATATATATATATATATATAAGAAAGGGAACACGAAAGATCAAAAATCAAAATGAAAATTAAAAATAAATCTCATGAAAAAAATGACAGAAAAAGGAAAGCTATGAATGAATGAAATAAAGAAAAACAGTGAAAAAAAAATAAAAGGAAATCGTTAAAAAAGAAAAAGAGAAATAACGAATAGGCCAAAAGAAAGAAAGGAAAAAAAACTAAGGAAGAAAGGTAAAGAAAAAAGAAAGATTAGTGAAAAAAACAATAGAAAGAAACGACAGAAAAAGAAACATTAGTGAAAGAAAGAGTAAAAGAAAACTAAAAGAAAATGAAAAAGAAAGAGAAAAAGAGAGAGAAAAAGAAAAAGAAAGAAAATATGAAATCTGAAAATGAACGAAAAGGGGAAAAAGAAAATAAAAGGAAAAGGGAAAAAGAAACGGAAAGAGAAAAAATGAAGAAAGGAATAAAGAAGAAAAAAATTACTACGAAAAGGAAATACGACCAAAAGATAAAATAGAAAGAAAGAAAATTTGGGAATACGAAAAAGGAAAAACTAAAAAAGAAGCGAATGAAATAAGAAAAGGAAACAGAAAGAAAAAAGAAACTTTATGAAAAAAAATAAAAAGAGAAAAATTAAAAACGGAAAAAAGAGTTGAGTTAAAAAGAATGAAAAAGAAAAAGAAAAGAGTGAAAATAAAAGAGAAAAAGAAAAAGAAAAGAGTGAAAATAAAAGAGAAAAAGAAAAAGAAAAAGAAAAGAGTGAAAATAAAAGAGAAAAAGAAAAAGAAAAGAGTGAAAATAAAAGAGAAAAAGAAAAGAGTGAAAATAAAAGAGAAAAAGAAAAAGAAAAGAGTGAAAATAAAAGAGAAAAAGAAAAAGAAAAGAGTGAAAATAAAAGAGAAAAAGAAAGGGTGAGGAAAAATAAGATTAACAAAAGATGGAAAAGAGAAAAAATGAAAAAGAAAAGAAAGCAAAAGTAAAAAGGGAAAAAAAAGCTAAAAACAAAAAATAAAAAAAAGAAACCTGCAGAGAAAAACAAAGAAAGAAAGAAAAGAAAAGAAAAGAAAAGAAAGACAAATAACGAAAAGAAAAAGATGAAAAATAAAGATTAATAGAAAAGAAAAAGAAAAAATTTGGGGAATGAAGGTGAAGAAAGATAAATATGCCAGAAAGAAAAGAAAAATAAGAAAAAAAAGAAGGAATAGAGGAATGAAGAGACAAAAGATATTGAGAATGAGAAAAACAATGATAAAAGAGAGAGAGAGAGAGAGAGAGAGAGAGAGAGAGAACGAGAGAAGAGAAACAAAGACGTTAAACGCTAAAGTACAAATATAATAAAACAACAACAACAACAGCTAATGCAACTGGAACCAAAACGGGAAAAATATTTACGAAACAATTTGGCCATCGCGCGAGGAATAATACTTTAAAAGATAAAAAAGAAAGAAAAAAAAAAAGACGTAAAAAAAGAAAAAGAGAAAAGAGAGAAAGCAAAGAATTTGCCAAATTCTCTGGAGATACAAAACTGTGTCACCTGACTGCAGCGCAATTTTCTGATAACGCCACCGGGGGGCGTTGTTTACTGATGAATTGACCTAGAAGTAGATTGGAACGCGGATGATATTGTCTTTGACGGGAAATCATAACGATACCTAGAGATGAGTGTCCAGTAACTATCTATGGGCATTTATTATTGACCATTGTTCGGTAGACTCGTCTCATCAACGAAAGAATTAAAATAAAAAAAAAAAATCCGGTATTAATTAAATTAAACAGAATAAAAACCTGGTATTAATTAATAGAATTCAAATAAAAATACGGCATTGGGTTTATAAAAAAAAATCCAGTATTAATAATAACTTTGAAAACATCTGGTATTAAATTTCTAAAAAACAGTTATTAATTATAAGACTTATCCCTTTAAACTTTAATACGAGATTTTTTAGAATTTAATACCAGAGTTTTTAGACGTTAAAACCAGGTTTTTTAGACTTAATACCAGATTTTTTAGACATAATACCAAATTTTTAAAATTTCAATACTTGAATTTTTAGATTTTAATACCAGATTTTAAAAACATTAATACCAGATTTGCTAGACTTTAATACCTGTTATTTTTAGACTTTAATACGAGATTTTTTTCGATTTTTAACCAATTGTTTTTGCTTTAATACCAGATTTTTTAGACATTAATACCAGATTCTTTAAGACTTTTAATCAAATTTTTTTGTTTTAATACCATATTTTTTAGACTTTAATTCCCAATTTTTTAGTCTTTAATACCAGAGATTTTAGACTTTAATACCAAAATTTTTAGACTTTAATGCCAGAGTTTTTTGATTTTAATATCTTATATTTTATACTTTAATACCTGATTTTATAAAACTATAATTAATATCGGATTTTAAAAATTCATAATTAACACTGTTTAAAAAACCCTATTAATTAATATATCATTTTTTAGACATCCAAAATTAATACAGGATTTTAATGGATCATTAATTAATAACAGGCCAGATTCTTTTAGGAACCGATGATCTTGGATTTAAAGATTAATATTTATGATACTAGATTTTTTCTTTTATAAATCTAAAATGAATGCCGGATTTTTATTAACCTTTAATTAATAATAATTTTTTTAGTAATCTATAATTAATATCTTGTTTTTATTTTAATTTTCATAATTAATACCATATTTTACAGTGGGAATTAATAGATTGTAGGTTAAAAAAAATTAATACCGGAGTTTTCTAAACCTATAATTAATAAAAGACTGTTTGTAACCGATAATGAATACACGATTTTAATAAGGGTATAATTAATGCCGGAATTTTATAAACATTTTATTAGTAAAGGATTTTTATTTTAAATTAATAAATTGTTCAGAGTTAAGTCTGGTAAGTGGGGTAGGATATCAATTCACAACCTCAGTTGGTTGATTCAGCTACTGCAGCCTGAACAGTGTGAACGGTCGCGTGATTATCGAGCAAGAGCACACCTGTTGTCAGCTTCCCTCTTCGTTTCGACTTGATTACCTCCTTCAGTTGTCTTAACTGTGATTCATAGTACTGTCCATTAGTAGTTTTTTTCCCATTTCCAGATAGTCTATTATGATTAAAGCTTCAGAATACCCCAAAAAAAAAAAAAAAATCAGAAGCCATCACCTTGCCAACAGTTTGAAATTCTTCAGGTGGAGAACCACAGTGTTTCCACTGGCTTGCTTTGAATTTTTGATTCAAGTTCGAAGTTGCGAATCCAAGTTTCATCTTGAGTTACTAAGTTTGAGTTTCATCTTGAGTTACTAAATTTGAGTTTCATCTTGAGTTACTAAGTCTGAGTTTCATCTTGAGTTACTAAGTTTGAGTTTCATCTTGAGTTACTAAGATTGAGTTTCATCTTGAGTTACTAAATTTGAGTTTCATCTTGAGTTACTAAGTTTGAGTTTCATCCTGAGTTACTAAGTTTGAGTTTCATCTTGAGTTACTAAGTTTGAGTTTCTTCTTGAGTTACTAAGTCTAAGTTTCATCTTGAGTTACTAAGTTTGAGTTTCATCTTGAGTTACTAAATTTGAGTTTCATCTTGAGTTACTAAGTTTGAGTTTCATCCTGAGTTACTAAGTTTGAGTTTCATCTTGAGTTACTAAGTTTGAGTTTCTTCTTGAGTTACTAAGTCTGAGTTTCATCTTGAGTTACTAAGTTTGAGTTTCATCTTGAGTTACTAAGTCTGAGTTTCATCTTGAGTTACTAAGTTTGAGTTTCTTCTTGAGTTACTAAGTCTGAGTTTCATCTTGAGTTACTAAGTTTGAGTTTCATCTTGAGTTACTAAGTTTGAGCTTCATCTTGAGTTACTGCGGAGATTCTCAGGGTCAACCTGGAAGCGAGTCAGTAGTGTCCTGGAAATGTCAACTCTTTTCAGCTCGTTTGTCACCGTTGTTAGGGTCCATCTGGTGGACAGTTTGCTCATCCCCAGGATCTCAGTGAAAACAGTATGGACCGAACCAAAACTAATACCTATGGACTTACCTATTTGCTGGACAGTAAGACATCTGTCATTTGAAATCATATGGTGAACGGCATCAACTTTTTCATCAGTGGTTGAGGATTTTAGACAACAGGACCGAGAGTCAAATTTGTGATCTCCCTGCTTTGCTTGAATTCCGCAGTCCACTTCTTTACAGTTGCACAGGAAAGGGACTCCTTAGCAAGTGTCTGTACCATGACCTCGTGGATTTCCTTAGGTGTCATACATTTCTTTTTGTTGTAACCTAGAGAAGTTTACTGAATAGGATAATCACACGAAGGTTGATAATGAACGATGATACTTAGGACAAAAACAACACATATAAGATTCGCCAGCGGCGCGTAGAAGAAGTAGTCAACTGCTAGAAGTGAGTCAAGTGAATTCCACAATGAATCTCCAACTGCAGGATATCTACCAATCGCCCCCCCCCCACGCGACAAGGTCAAATTTAATGTGGGGTATCCGAGCCCGTAGGCTCATCCAAAAATTCCCCGTAGATCCGGTATAAAACGTGGTCGGGTAGTTGTTTCCCCGAGATGAGACTCTGGCCTACGACATAGCATCGTCTTGGGATCCAGTCTACCCGGAGGCAGAAAGTTTGACCAGCACAGCTGGAGACAAATCTCCAACTGCAGACCAACATACAGTATTTACTACTGTATTTCTATAAATGGGGACATACCCATTATCATCCATAGGTATGTTGCAACACTTTTGTAGATACTTTATGACTGTTCGGGCCTTTGTTTTCTCCTTTTTTAGATTTGTCGCACACCTCTCAACTTTGTATGGGCCTCACCTGCATAGAAATTAACACCGAAATCTGAATTAGTTTTTCAAGTGGTAGTGTGTTGTCACAACAAAAATGTTCAGCTATGGCTCTTCTTTCTGGGTTAGGGTTAGAATCTTTGAACGATCCCCGTAAATATAGCTATGCGTTAAAGAGAGATACTTAGATATAAAAATATTTCAGTATGGTAATGTTAATGTTAGCCGTTTCCCCATAAGGAAACATTTGGCATTCATTAACCGAGCAGCTAGTACTGTTTTCGGTTGAATTAATAAAATCTTTCTCTTAAAACACTTTTTTAAAAACAAGTTTCTCAACTGCAATGGCTTTTATCGCTCTTTCCAATATGGATGGCGGTTTCCTCCCTAACCTTTTGTTTGAAGTGGCGTGCAATATCAACATCTTGATTATGTCATTATTTTCTCTTCAAGTTACATGAGCTATCTATTTTAGTTGTTGCTGCTGTTGATTGCCCTCGAGTGATGTGGTTTCTGTTATTTGGTACAGTTTTTTATTTGTGATTCTGTAGCGCCAGTCCACAATCTTCAAGGAAAGATTATCTTTGTGAAGATCATCAGGCTTTCCTCGCTCAAAAGCTTTTTTGACCATTGATATTTTTGAACGGGTTTGGCGCCAGGCATGGCATCTATACGAAAGTCTCGATCTAACTTAAGAACATGATTCGAGTTTTGAGGATGATGAGTCAGTAGCTGAAATTCTTCGGAGGCTTTTAACACCATTCGGCGACAATGCACTACCTATTATTTTCCTCCAAAACGTATAGCTGGTAATATTATTTTTTCAAAAACATATAACTGGCAATATTTTTTCAAAAACGTATTTGTGGTAATAGTTTTTTTTAAAAAACATATTGCTGGTAATATTTTTTTCCTTCAAGTGCATCGAGGAGTTTTCAAAGTGGCCGGACAAGCGCGTTCTACGGCGAAGGAGCAGGACGCCCGTCAACCTCCACCATTGACGGGAAGATTCAACAAACTCGGGAGATGGTAATGGTTTTGGTTTGGTTTGTTTTACGGTATATTAATCACTATGGGTTATTTAATGTCGACAATTGCTAGTAATATTTTCCCTTCAAAAAATTTATTTCTGGTAATATTTTCTTCTAAAAATGTATAGCTGGTAATTTTTCTTTTTAAAAAACGATATTGTTGGTAATAAATTTTCTTAAAAAAATTATTGCTGGTAACAATTTTTTTTACAAAGTATTTCTGGTATTAAGATCTATTTTTATACTTTCATAGTGTTTTGACCCCAGTTTGGGGGTTAACTATTTACCCATAGTTGGAACCCTAACAGGTGCTACCACCCCGGGTCAGGTTAGACCTGGGAACACCAGCAATTAAGAGGTGGTTCCACGCTCCTCAAAACCTGATCAGAGGCCTTGCTGTTGGACGTAGTTTATCGTCTTACCCAGGACGCGCATATAGTTTATCGTCTTACCCAGGACGCGAATGTAGTTTATCGTCATACCCAGGACGCCGATGAGGTTTATCGTCTTACCCAGGACGCGGATGTAGCTTATCGTCTTACCCATGATGCGGATGTAGTTTATCGTCTTATCTAGGACGCCGATATAGTTTATCGTCATACCCAGGACGGGAGATATTAATGGAGAACCGGCGAGTTATCATCGTTGAGGTGGCCATGTTCTCTGCAGATTCGGATCACTGTTCTTTATTCCTCCTTCGTGCTCACTGCTACACTGTAACAGCAGCAAGATCAACGATCAAGCTCAAACTTCGATCACGTGACCACAATAGTAAAAACTATAAGCACGCATGAGCAGTGGGACAAATCTAAAGATATCTTATGACGAAAGTGCTTGCAATTTTGTGTCTTACCCTCGTACTTACATACAATTTACGATAAATTGATATATAAATATGTATGCGTTGAGGTTTTATAAATAGAGGATCTGAACAGACTGATAGATACATAGATGTAAATAGACTGACTTAGATGTGAAAAAACTGATATAGATAGACTTGTACGGGTTGATGCAAACACATATACACCGAAATAAATAGATAGATTCGGTTCGGATATATATATATATATATATATATATATATATATATATATATATAAATTATAATTGATTTAAAATATGTTTTTTCGCTACACAGTTCAACCATGTTTCAAAAATAGAAGCTAAAACCCCGAATTTAATTTTGCAATTAAATTAAAAGCATTAGTTCCATTTCATCTTCAAGATTTTAAATCAATTAATTTATAATATTAATGCTCTGTAAATTTACATTGAGCACTATTTTGTAAAAATAAAATATCTATAAGAACACCGGATTTTTATCTTACTATCTTTCTTTGTTCTTATATATTATATATATATATATATATATATATATATATATATATATATATATATACTACGGACACTATTCGTAACAAACTTGTTGACAGCATTAATATAATAGCATCATCTAAATGCAAAAAGGCTAAATATTATGGAAACCTTATTAATAAAAACATCAAAAAACAACACTTAATAATATTAATATTGAACATGGACACGATATCTTGACCGTGTTTTGAAAAATGAAAACATTTTATAAAACATACATTACAACCAACTATTTCTTATTTAACAGTTAAAATATTTAATCCTTGAAAATGGCCAAATGTATAGCCGAAAGCGCTCGGATAAAAAGAGCATTCATACAGTTTTTATATATATCCGAAAAGAAAAAAAAATGATAAGATCGCATGATGAAATTGTAAAAAAACTAAATAAAAGCACCTTGTCTGTCGTATTTAATGAAATGTACATGAAAGAAGGATTGCTGCCTTAAATACAAACAAATATATATATATATATATATATATATATATATATATATATATATATATATATATATATATAACAGAATGGGTAAATATAGGTAGGTATACGAGCAAGCGAACGTATACAAATTCATATGTATACTCTATAGTGTAAAAAATAACAGTGCTCAATGTAAAAGTAACAGTTATTTAATATTTATATTGAAAAAAATACATAATATCTTACATTAATTACAAAACTCTGAGTTTTAAGCCGAAGCAATTTTCAAGTGCTGGAATTTTTATTTTTATTTGGGGGTTTATACCGTTTTTTTTTTTTTTTTAAATATTCTGTTTCTCGCGAGATATTTTATTGTTTATTTAAATGATTTGCATTCTAATATTGAATTTGGGCCCAGATTAGTATTTAAGATTGAAAATAACGTTGGAAATAAGAAATATAAATTCTAATTTAGAGAGACGCTGATTTTGGAAATAATAAGTGCCGTTGGGAAATCAAGGGGAGTAACTATATTTTTTTTCGAGAATCAAAAGAGTAATTGATAATATTGCTAATAATAATATTACTAAACTGACTAAAACAAATGATATCTATAAGAAAATATGACGTAATAAAATAACATAAAATAAAGTACGAATAAAAATAATAAAAATAATAATGCATATCAATGAAAAGAAGATAATTTAAAATAAAATAAGAAAAATAAAATAAAATACTTTATTTTATGTTATTTTATTAGTAATATAATCAATTACTCTTGTGAACGTGTGTCGATCCAAAATGAAAATAAAAATAATAATTCCAGCACTTGAAAATTGCTTCGGCATAAAACTCGGAGTTATTTGCAATTAATGTAAGATATATATGCATGTTTCTTATATATATATATATATATATATATATATATATATATATATATATATATATATATATATATATATATATATTTATATGTACTTTTTTATAGATACAAATATTTAAGTAAATGCTCTGTTTATAATAAACACTATTAACTACATCTACCGCCCTAATAATGTGTGTCGTCATATATATATATATATATATATATATATATATATATATAAAATCAGAGAAAAATTTTTCTTTACCAAAGTGTTTCGTTCTTGAGGAACTTTATCACGGCAAATGTGCAGATTTTATTTAATAACTTGTGTTTATACACGGAAGTAACGCGGACGGAAAATATCCTTAAGTTTTCAAATTTGAGAATTCTCTAAAACATTCTTAAAGATGGCGAAACCAAAGTAAACTATATAAGCTAAGTGATGCAATTAATTGTCTAATGAACTAAAATGAGTCATTGTTGTTGTTGAATTTGTATTTATTTTATTTTTTGTTGAATTTATATTTTTTTAATCTAATTTTATATAATTATTACTTACTTTTATGAAATTAATTGTTTGGTTTGGTTTGTTTTGTTTTACGGCATATCAACCTCAATGGATTATTTAATGCTGACATTTTTTTCTGGTAATATTTTTGTTTAGTCAAAAATTTATTTCTGTTAATATTATTTTCCTCCAAAACGTATAGCTGGTAATATTATTTTTTCAAAAACATATAGCTGGCAATATTTTTTCAAAAAACGTATTTGTGGTAATAATTTTTTTTAAAAAACATATTGCTGGTAATATTTTTTTACTTCAAAAATTTATTTCTGGTAATAATTTTTTACAAAGTATTTCTGGTATTAAAACCTATTTTTACACTTTTATAATGTCTTTTACCTCAGTTTCTGGGTTAACTATTTGCCCATAGCTGGGACCCTAACAGGTGCTACCACCCAGGGTCAGGGTAAGTTAGTAAATTGGAAAATAGAGTTTGGTCAGATAGAAGCAACACTATTACGACTAAAGTAAGTCTGTACGCGGCGTTTGTTTAAACATCCCTTTTGTACTCTTCTGAAACATGGACAACCTATCGGAGTCATATAAAATGGCTTGAGCAATTCCACCCAAAGTTCACGAGACGCATACTTAACATCAAATATCAGTTTTTGATTCCAGACTCTGTTGCCATCCAAAGATCTTAATGCTACGATATTGAAATAATAATAATCCTCAACCAGATGTGATGGGCAAGAAGGGTACGTTGTGAGAATGCTGGGTAAGTGGATTCTCAAACAACTTTTCTATGGGGGACTGAATCCATGAATGCATCCACATCACAAGCCTAGAGAGATAACTTGAAGGATCATCTGAATACATTGCACATGGATGTGCAACATTGGGAAGATCTGGCTTTAAAACTTTACAGGGTGGAGACACTCTATAAAGGAGGGATGCAAATACTTTGACGATGAATGTCTCAAGCATTAAGAGTGATTTATGAAGAAACACTCACTTTGAATTGCCAGCTTAATAGGCAGTCTTAAAATTGTGGTGTGTTTGCGTGATATATGCACATTTCGTTGGATACGACAGACAAGGTGTTTTATTTAGTTTTTTATACAATTTCTCACGCGATCTAATATTTCTTTTCTTTTCAGATGACAAATTATATAAAAACAGGTCCGAATGTTCTTTTTATCCGAGCGCTTTCGGCTATACATTTAGCTATTTTCAAGGATTAAATATTTTAACTGTTAAATAAGAAATAGTTGGTTGTATGTATGTTTTATAAAATGTTTTCATTTTTCAAAACACGGTCAAGATATTGTGTCCATGTTCATAGTTAATATTATTAATGTTTCTTTTTTTTTTGTTTTGTTTTTATTAATAAGACTTCCATTATTTTTAGCCAACAAATATGTTACGAATAGTGTCCGGTAGGTCTCCATGAATATTTAAATGAGATCTAATTGAGTTATTGTCAGAATGGGGTAGTGTTAGTCTGCGTGTCAAACATGTTGTAGTGTGGCCTATATAATTATTTACGAATTTTCATTGATCAGGAATACAATTCGTAAGATACTGGTTGACAGCACTAATATAATAGCATCATCTACATGCAAAAAAAGGCAAAAAATTTTGTCAGTCTGTGTTTTATGGTGAGTGGCTCCTAGCATACCACACATACCGAACAATTTTCCTTTTTTAAGATATGCGAATGGTTTATGATGGTATGACCAATATGGAACCTGGACATAATCACTTCCTTTCTAGTTTGGCGTTTCTGATGCCATTCTCCTATAGTTTAATTTTGTACAGTTTATTGTTTGGTCAGGAGTTCCATAGGTTTTGGAGCTCCTAATACATTTATTGATTGTTGGTTTCAGATCAGTATTTTGTGATCTGATGTATTTTTTTTTATTTGATGACTTTCTTGCTGTGGAATCATTCCTCGTGATACCAATATGGCTTGGTATCCAGCAGACGACAATATCTCTATTGAAACTGTTGATCCTGTTGAGTAATTTAATGATGAGTAGATTTGATATTTTTTGGGTTTTTCAATGTGATCACTGACATGGCGTCAGTGTATATAAAACATTCATTATATTTACTTAAATCTAGGATGTCAAGGCCCAGACCGATAGATGTCGCCTCAGCACGAAATATGGAAGGATTTGTCTGGCAGTGGTTCAATTTTAATTTGTGGTAGACGGCTGCACATCCAACTTTATCATCATCTTCAGATCAGTCTTCTCTATCTCGTATATATATATATATATATATATATATATATATATATATATATATATTATAAATTAATTGATTTAAAATATGGTTTTTCCGCTACACAGTTCTAACCATGTTTCAAAAATGGAAGGTCAAATTTAATTTTGTAATTAAGCACTATTTTGTAAAATAAAAATATCTATAAGAACACCGGATTATATATCTTACTAAATATGGAAGGATTTGTCTGGCAGTGGTTCAATTTTTAATTTGTGGTGAACGGCTGCACATCAACTTTATCATCATCTTCAGATCAGTCTTCTCTATCTCTCATTATATATATATATATATATATATATATATATATATATATATATATTATAAATTAATTGATTTAAAATATGGTTTTCCGCTACACAGTTCTAACCATGTTTCAAAATGGAAGGTCAAATTTAATTTTGTAATTAAGCACTATTTTGTAAAAATAAAAATATCTATAAGAACACCGGATTATATATCTTAATGTTCTTTCTTTTTTATTTACACACACACACACACACACACACACACACACACACACACACACACACACACACACACACATGTTAATGTTCTTGGTTCTTTCTTTTTTATTCCACATTTTCCTCAGGTACCGATTTGTTCTACTGCAAGTTGAGCTATCCTACGTTTTTCCAAGCGAGTACCACCATATATATATATATATATATATATATATAGTCGACTCTCCCGTCGATTTCGACGTATGAGGGTCAAGCAGACCAGTTTCCAGGAAACCGACAGCCCGACAACGGCACATGAGATTTGATTATAGTGGTGAAGGCCTCGTGCAGGACCATCCACACTTTTTGAAGGGATGAATACAGAGACCTGGTGCACTAAGTGTCACAAGGTTCCCAAACGACCCTCCGCAGGTTTTGAATTCAGAGTTGTCCTTCTAGTTCAGTTGCCATCCAAGGCAACCCAGTCTGTCCTGCTATTTTACCCATAGCTGGAGGGAGAAGAAGAGGATTCATACCTTTCCCAAGGTATGAATCACGTAAGTGAATATAATGGATTCACGTAAGTGAATATAATGGATTCGACTGGAATTCGAACTCGGCTCTGCGATTCCTCAATCCAAGCCGCTATATATATATATATATATATATATATATATATATATATATATATATATATATATATAGGGTGGGGGCGCAAAAAGAGGGATGAAATAAAATTGTTATAATTTCTACAAATTTAGGGATTTTTGCGAGATTTTTTCACAAGAGGTGGAAAATATTTTAAAGTTTTACTGTCCGAAAGCATTTTCAAATTGATGAATTTTTAATCGCTGTGATCAGTAATTGATGACATGTTTGATCCAGGCGCCTCCCTGTTGGATGACGTTTGCCATTCTGACATTGAAATTGTTCCCGACTCTCTTCAACATGTCATTCGGAATTCTGATTTCTCTCTTGATGCTTTCTTTCAGCCTGTCAATTGTATCTGGGTTGCCCTCATACACTCTCTCCTTCGTGTGGCCCCAGGGAAAGTAGTCCGGCGGGCTCCGACCAGGAGAGTAGTGCGGCCATGGATTGTCGGTCGTTTTCGAGATTAATTGATCGCCTGGAATGAATTGCCCGAGGTACTGAAGAGTGTGGTCGGAGCAGTGAGGTGGTGCACCATTCTGTTGAAACACAACTATGTTCACGTCAAAACCTCTTCGCCTCTTTAATACCGGAATGTAACGTCTCCGAAGCATTTCGATGTATCGGTGTACATTCATTATCGACCGAATCATCATCTTCAAAAAAGTATGGCCTCAAAATACCATTCTTTCAAAGTGCACACCATACCGTCGTTTGTTTTACACTCAAAGGTTTTTTTCAACATGTTCCTGAAGTTGTTCACTGGACCAAAACCTGAAGTTTTGCTTATTCACATGCCCCATCAAATGGAAGTGCGCCTCGTCGATGAAGAGAAAAAGTCCAAAAGTTGAGGGTCGTTCTCAATACTCTCGCTTATCGTCTGGCCAAACTCGTAGCGTTCGGTCTTGTTGGTTTGAGTTTGCGCTTGAAGAATCTGTACTTTGTAGGGAAACAGTTTCAAATCACTGTCGATAATTCGGCGCACAGATCTCCTGGAAATACCCACTTGCTGTGACAGTCGTCTGGTGGATTTGCGGGTCGACTCTTCCAACTGGTCCCTGGCGTCTTGAACATGAGCCGGCGCCCTCGCTGTGAACTTTGGGCCACAATGGCCTTTGTTATTGTTAACCACACTTCCAGTGTTTCTAAACTTTTTTACCAAACGCGTGATCGTATGTCAATAGGGAATTTTCCTTCCAGGATATTCGCGTCGAAATTGCCTCTGAACAAGATGACTTTGTTGTAAAATACAGTTCCACAATCTTTGTCCTCTCTTCAACCGAAAACTTCTTGTAGTGGTCCAACTTGGTCTCAGATAAAACCTACAGGTATGCTATGCAACCCACCTGAAAAAGAAAAAGAAACAATTATTTCTTTAGAAAATATGAGCCTTTATTTTTGTCCCTCTTTTTGTGTCCCACCATGTATATAATATTATATAAAAAGATTACATAACTTTAGTTTTGGAAGAATGTATATTACCAAGAAACCTCGAAGTCGTCGAAAACCACAAAAAATGATATTTAAGATTAAGTAACCTTTTATATACAGTGTAACCCGGATATAAGTTGAGTTGTCGGGACCGGAGAAGAAGTCTCTTATATCCGGGTTTCTCTTATATCCGGGTTTGGTCTATTATATAACACAGGCTCTAATTTGGGACCAGAGAAAATCTCTCTTATATCCGGGTTTCTCTTATATCCGGGTCTCTTATATCCGGGTTACACTGTATTATTATTATTATTATTATTATTGTTGCTCTTCTTCTTCTTCTTCTTCTTCTTCTTCTTCTCTCGTTCTCTTCTTACCTCCCACCTCCTTCGAAATGTTCTACTCATTATTATTATCAATCTTAGCCGTCTTCTTCTTGACTACCTCCTTCCTCTCCTTCTACATCTCCTTTTAATTCTCATTATTATTATTATTATTATTATTATTTTCCTTCTTCGCCCCCTTCTTTGCCCCATTCTTCTTGGCCACCTTCGTCCTTTCTTTCTACATCTCCTTTTAATTCTCACTATTACAGTGTAACCCGGATATAAGAGAGTTGTCGGGACCGGAGAAGAAGTCTCTTATATCCGGGTTTCTCTTATATCCGGGTTTGGTCTATTTATATACATTAACACAGACTCTAATTTGGGACCAGAGAAAATCTCTCTTATATCCGGGTTTCTCTTATATCCGGGTTACACTGTAATATTATTAATACTTTATTTTTAATATTATTTTATTAATATTTAGCAATATATATATATATATATATATATATATATATATATATATATATATATATATATATTTATTTTATGCAAAACGAGGTAAACCCGCATGGGTAGTCCCAAGGAGGATGATAATTCAAACAAATATGTTTGAATAAAACAGACTCCTTTAGGTTCATGTAATAAGATATTTCACCATAACCCCTTTAACATTTTCATTTCAACCTTTGGAAGTAAAGTCTGATGATCCAGAGCCCTGTTAAAGGGGTTGTGGTGAAATAACTATTATGGAACCAAAATGGTCTGTTTTTATTCAATATATATATATATATATATATATATATATATATATATATATATATATATATATATATATTAGGTTGTCATAAAATGACGCATTTTTTTTGATTTGTTGATCCGGTTGTCTAATGAATTAACCTCCTTAGTATATAAAAATAATCTTGACTTACTCCTGACTCTTTTCTTTCAAGATAATTTTTCTTTCAATATACTGTTATTCATAAGTCCAACGAAAATGGTTACAATGAAACAATGTCGAGTAATCTTACTGTATGAGAAAAAGAACCATTTTTGCATCGAATCTTTACATGCGATGAGAAATGGATACTCTTTGACAACAGTAAGAGAGTAGGCCAGTGGTTAGATATAAGTGAATCACCAAAACAATACTAAAAACCTCCACTGATCCTAAAATGTTAATGGTTACTGTATGGTGATCTTTCAAAGAGGTTATTCATTATTCATTTTTGCTTCAAGGGAAAACAATACTAGCAACCTCGTATTGTGGAGAAATTGAGTGTATGAACGAAAAATTGAAAAAAGAAACATCATAGACTTGTGAAAAGGGATCGCCCAATTTTGCTGCATGACAACGCACAGCTGTACGCTTCTCAATCAAATCTCCAAAAGCTGCATAGCCTGAATTATGAAAATTTGCCTCATCCTCCATATTCAACTGATATCTCTCCTGCTGATTATCACTTATTTAAGCTTTTTCAGCTTTTCATACGCAAAAAATTCTCAAATAAGGAAGAAGTAATCGAAACATTTAAACTGTTTATTACATCAAAAGATGAGAATTTTTTAAAGATGGGATCAAGAATTGAGAGGTACATTGGAGAACAATCATTCATCAACATGGTGCCTATTTCAACTAAATAAATTAGTTATTTAACATTTCAGAAACGGTTTATTTATTTTCTATGAAATGCGACATTTCATGTGTGACAATCTATATATATATATATATATATATATATATATATATATATATATATATATATATATATATATATATTTCAATAAAGGTGCAATTAATTTACAAATTCATGAATTATTCATACAAAAACAAATACAAAGGTTAATGATTTAATTGGCGAGAAATCCATCGTCGCGAACAATTCAAATAATTTCTAATAGCATTTTTCGGATTACAACAATACATATATTTTCTTTGTCCTCTTATTACTGAGAGTAAAAACAAGAACAAAATCTATTCCATACCTGAGGATGTCTGTACGAACAGACGAAAGCTTGTAAAAATAATAATAACTTATGCAACAGATTTATAAAAACAAGGATCTTTTCATTCATAAACAGGTTCGGGGTTTTTGTATATTATTTGAATTGTTCGCGACGATGGGTTTCTCGCCAATTAAATCATTAACCTTTGTATTTGTTTTTTTTGTATGAATAATTCATGAATATATATATATATATATATATATATATATATATATATATATATATATATATGATATACGATTCTTCTTATTAGGCACAATAAGAGATTAACAATAATAACTAATAATAAACTAGAACAATTATAACAATATACTGTAATAAACTCATGTGACACATAGAAAATTTTATGGTATCCTATATCCTAGCAACCTTATCGTAGGATTTCTTATTTTATTATTAATCCAACAACGTTTAAGTTTTTTTACTTAAAGAAAGAACTTCAGGAGATCTCTTTGGCAAATCCGAATTGCCAAGATCATTATTCTTGTGTTCTAAGACAATTATTATGTTTTAGCTTCTCGATCTAGACGGAATTGTTCCAGTTTGAAGAATCTATGAAGTATTCATTTTTTTGCCTTGACTCTTAAGGGGTGTTGAAGACTCTTTATTAGACAAAGAAATTAAATCTTTAATAATAATTATTGATTAATTGAATTCGTTTTTTACGGCTTATCAACACTTTGCAGGTTATTTAAACCAGAAAATATTTTTTAGATAATAATGATTTAGCGATACAAGTATTACTAATTAAACCTTAACTAGGGGGAGAAGAGGTGAGTTCATGCCTTTCCCAAGCGTATTTGCACGTAAACGAATATAAGGACCCCAACTGAAATTGGAACTCGGCTCTCCGATTAACAATTCCGAACTATTATCCATTGCACCACCCGCACATCCAAGCTTACAGCAATTCCCAAACTGTCACTCATCTAGGCACTGACCAGGTTTGACGTTGTTTAACTTCTGAAAGTTCTCCACCGCCTTAACCAGGTATTGAACTCACACTCTTTGGATCTTGTCACTGGATCTAACTAACGCCTTTATCCAGTATGCCATGTGTCGGTTAAGGCAGTGGAGAACTTGGAGAGGGGAATTAACAGGAGATAACTGATAACTGACATCCATTAAACATGGCACATGGAACTAGAACAGTCTACCCCAGTGAGCGAAATAAAGGGTTCGGTTCGTCATTCCAACCACCTGAAGAAGGCCGTAGCGTACAACGGCCGAAACGTTGTAATAAATATGGCGACAAAGATGAGGACAATAGTCCGAATAATGTAAATAATGTACACTGAAAACGTATTTTCTTCGACGAGATTCCGTTTATTTCTCTCAAGAGAACAATCCGCCTTGTTGATTCAATGTGATGTGGCCGTAAGCCCTTATAATAAAAATTTAAAACTGTCCTGGTTTGAAGCTTGGAGATTATAGCAAGCCTAATTAAGGAAACCGTGTAAATTGTTTATTTTCTTGGGTTGACCGCGTGACACTGGAACTCTGGGAAGCAAACCCGCGTATAAGCGGGGGCACCGTAATGAAAAATGATAGAAATTTTGCAATCCGTAAACACGAGAAATAAGACAAACAAAGATTCCCTCTCAAAGAAAAGAGATTCTTTATCGCCAACATTTATTTATGCTGGGGTGTAAAAAAAAAAAAAAAAAATCAGGAAAATAAATTCGTGTTCGTTTATGAAAACGTACATAGCAATCAATGCGCAATAGAATTTATTTCTTCTTTTAAAGGGAGATAATGCAATGGCGGCTGGATGGCAAACAACGCTACCGTGTGATCTCATCTTCCAGCTAACACAAACAGTTGTAAATGAAAAAAAAAAAAAAAAAAAATGCCGGAAGGATATGACAAATCACCGACGCATTTAAACTGAAGTCGTTTCCCTGAGTCACAGACAAAACTGGACGCATACTTTGGATTCAAAAAAGGTAATTCCCACTGACCTTTGTCCCAGCCGCTCTCTTCAAACACCATGAAAAAAAAATCGAATAGCATCTTTCTTTTCCGTTCCTCCCCATTCTTTTCTTTCTCTGTCAGAATTGATTACAACTGACACAAGGCCAAAATCACGGAGCACCCAATCAGTATCAATCTTACTACAGAAATAAAACTTTCACCTGTTTAGTTCTTTTTTTTAGAATTCTTTCTTATTACTTCAAACATTAGTTTTAGAGGATATATGTATGTATGTATAGCTGGTCATTCGTATTCGAGTATGTCCGTCTACTAGGGTGGTTAGTCAATCCTTACTGCAGACGCTTGCTCAGGCGCATTTGTGCTTATTCAACGCCCATAGAACTCACATGTGGTTTATACTGAGCAGTTACAGTTTCCGGGAAAGAGCGTGTTGCCTAGCGTGATCAACAATTTGAACAAGGCTAGCACGCTCAAGCCCTCTGTCACGATGACTTGTGACTTCGTGTTAGCACAGCTATCGATGGCACTCAAGTGTTCCGTCTACCCAATTTCACTCACAAGGCTTGGGTCAATTCGTGGTTTTCAGGCAGTTTCCAAAGGTCCCGCACTCTGGGACCGATCCCTCCCTCGATAACACCAAGAAGTCACCTTCCTGACAAATGGTGAGATTCGAACCCGGCTCTCAGGGTCAGAATGCGAACATTCTAACCACTTAGAGGATACACGTATTTGAATTGACATCCCTGTTTTTTTTTCATAAACAGCAAAATTGATATCAACCGGTAATCTTTAAAACTTCTCGATCTATGCCGGTTGAATTAAAATAAACAACATTAAAAATACCTTCATATAAAAAAAAGACCAATTGTATTCGATAGAATGAACATGAACGGATTGAGATAAACAGATAAATATATATATATATATATATATATATATATATATATATATATATATATATATATATATATATTGGTAAAAATACAAAAACGACTTTCTATAGGTGCAACCATTTTTTTTTTATATATATATATATATATATATATATATATATATATAAAAGTGAATATTGAAGTCAACACAGAGGCGATAGTCTGTTTCATGCTATACGCAATCGTCAGGCACTGACGATTGTGTC
>CAHIKZ030004531.1:222500-280000 GCA_903632075.3 Acanthosepion pharaonis
AAAATAAATATTTTCACCCCAATCAAGGCAATAAATCCCCTAAGACGCAATGGGGGGGGGGGTTACTGAGTGTTGGAGAATATGAGAAAGAAAAAAAAGTATTCTTAAAGAGAGAGAACAATAAAAGAACAAGAATTAAGAAGATAGATATTTTAAATTTTTGAACTGGGAAGCAAGAAGCCGAAAGAAAGTTCCACAAGCGAGAAGTGCGATAGAAGGAACCGCTAGCATAGAACTTACGGTTGCATCTAGCCTTTTCAACTGTAGAATTTAGATCTACCGGCCTGTGCCTTTGAGAGTCTTAATAAAGAAGTTATTCTGGCACATTTACTTCATTAACTCGAATGCCCCGTCCAATAGAGGTACATTTGTATTGTATAAAAATGCAGAGATGTCTACTCAAGCAGGCGTATCCACTAAATATAAAGTTGAAGATAATAAGAAATATATATATAGGGTTATATAAATACAGTAGAATCCGTCATATCCGGAACCCGTCATATCCGGAATATCTCATATCCGGAATCCCTCATATCCGGAGTGCCTCATATCCGGACATGATTTTGATGTGTATATTTGAACTATTTGGGTGATATGTAACTGATTTGAAATTTCTGTTATTTTAGGAAATTTACTTTGGATAATTGCTTATGCTTATTTCACCCTAATGGCTTGTATTGGTGCAAAAGATGATGGGAATAAGAGGAAAAGAACAACTTTGGAGTTATCGCAAAAAGTGGAAATTTTAAACAGGCTAGACGCTGGTGGGAGTTCATTGTAACTAATGGCGCTGAGTTCAACATAGGAAAGTCAACATTGTATGATATAAAATCTTCCAAAGAAACTATTCTGCAGCGTTCACACCGTCACAATGAACAAGGAAATAAAAAAAAATATTGTGATGAAATTCGGACTGAAATTTAAAAACCTATTGAAAAGGTTGTCAGTTTTATGGAAAGCAAGCCAGCAATCAGCTATGACGATTGCAATAACGCACGCAGAGTTAAAAAGTGTCTTTCGTTTTAAAAAATTTCAAGAACAAAAGCAAAACGAAATGCCGTAGAAGTTGAGAATGACATTAGAAGAGAAAGAATCATCATGCAACAGCGATTAAAAAATCCTCCTTATATTATTTGTTTTGCATACGTGGCATACTTAATTTAATGAATTTTCATTAGCATTACATAATTTATTTCTTTTACCTTAAAATCAATTCCGTTATATTTTCACTTATATATATATATATATATATATATATATATATATATATATATATATATATAAAATCGTAGTCTCTGTTTGTTATCGAACTCCTCCTAGGGTTTTGAAGATAGACCACCATAACTATATATATTCTGAAACTACATTACCCAGGGTAATTGGATTAGTATATTTCATTTTGGTCAAAGGGGGTCCCCAGGGGACACCCCCAACTGAATTTTTTTCCTTTGATATAAATTAAATTTAAATTTGAACAAGGGAATGACACCTATCCAAAATATAGAAGGAGAAAGCCAGAAGATGGAGGTCTCATTGGCAAGATCAAGATTAGACAATATGAACATCAAGTTGAGTAAGAAAACATCAATCAGTAGGTAGTGCCTTACAATACATACTTGTTGCGACAATTCAACTGTCATATTAATGTTGAAATCTGCTCAACAATTCATTCAATCAAGTGTTACATTAAATACATAATAAAGGGGTCAGATCAAGCTGAATTTTTTTTCCTTTGATTTAAATTAAATTCAAATTGAAACAAGAGAGTGACTCCTATCCAAAATATAGGTGGAGAAAGCCAGAAGATGGAGGTCACATCGGCAAGATCATTGAGTAATATTGAAATGCATCATTTTTCTCCATAAATTATAGCAATGATTAAAAATCAATCACCATTTTCTTACAAAAAATGTGTGACTCAAAGTAAGGAGCGGTAATTCGGCCAATGTATATATATATATATATATATATATATATATATATATATATATATATATATGGTATAAAATGAAAATTGGAAAAATCTTAGATTTTGCCGACGCGTTTCGTCTTCCGACTTTTTCAAGGCAAAAATTAAATCGAAATGTTTTTGTTGTTATAGTTATATGTTATAGAATTGATCTAGGAATTTAACTATATTGTCGACATGGAAAAAAATCCCTTACTATAAAGGTAATTTACATTAACCAGAAAAAAAGGCTTAGCCAGAAGCGTGTATTTTTTTAAATTTGGATGTTTTAATGTAACTATAACAACAAAAACATTGCGATTTTATGTTTGCCTTGAAAAATTCGGAAGACGAAACGCGTCGGCAAAATCTAAGATTTTTTCAATTGTCATTTTACACCAATTTGTCTTGTCCACAGAATTGATCTGGGAATTTAACTATACTACTAACTATATATATATATATGAAGAAAAATATATACGTAAAAAACAAACAAAAATCCTTATATGCAATTATGTTGTTTTAATGTTAATATGTCAACGTCGGACGTTTCGGTCTAATAAACCATCTTCAGGACATATTCATAAAATATAATTAACATTATCAATTCAACATGACAAAGACGATGTACATAAAAACAAGACTTATCCAAACAGATAACTGATAATTGTTTGCTTTTTCCATATATATATTTTTCTTCATACTGTCGGATCTATATCCATATATTTACATATATATATATATATATATATATATATATATATATATATATATATATATTTAAATATATATATATATATATATATATATATATACCGGGTGTAACAACAAAATTGTCCAAATCGTGTAACAGCAAAATTAAAAAAAAAGGTCTCTCATTCTTGCGCATGTGTAGACGCATCAACGTAAACAAATTTAGTCCAATGAAATTCCAAAGGATGAAACGCGTCACGCGCAAAATTAAGGAAAACCCCACAGAATCACTAAAAAATGACAAACAAATTGATTACAGTTAACAACGCTGAGATCGGAAGCCTAAAAATAAGATTGTCGGTGATTATCAACCAGGATTTCTGTACGGTAACGTAATACCCCATAAACCAGGTTTTCCTCTCTGACCTATCATATCCCAAATACCTACACCAGTATACCAGCTATCAAAATGCCTTAATGACATAATTTCTCCATATACACCCAACAATTACAGCATCATATCTACAAACGAATTCCTCCGTATATTAAAAGCAATAAATCCCAGAGGTAGGATCCTAGCTTCTCTCGATGTTGAAAATCTTTTTAGCAACGTCGCAGTTGAAGAAACAATCAACATAATTAATGACTGCATCTACAAACACCCGTGAATCCTTCCTACCAAAATTCAGCCAGCAACTCTTTGGAATCTACTCCTCGCTTGTAACACGAAAGAACCATTTTAAGATCATAATGATAACACCTATAGCCAAACTAATGTCGTCAGTATGGGTAACCCATTAGACCTTACCTTCTCTAACTTTTACGTGTCACATACTGAAAACAATATGTTCGAAACAGCTGATAAATCACAAATCTACTCAAGGTACGCTGACGCCTTTTTTTTTGATAAAAAATAAAGACGAAATTATAAATCTAAAATCAACTTTCGAAAAAACTCCAGACTAAAATTCATATACGGATTCATGGTTAATAACAAAATCCCATTCTTTGACGTCAATATACAATATAGAACTAAAATCCAAATGGTTTATCACTTACCCGTAATAAGAAAAAAAAAAAACACCAGCGCGAAATCTTGTCTTCTAAATTATGATAGCCAATGCCCAGAAAGATATAAAATTGCGGTGATAAAAAAAAACAAAAAAACAAAAACAAAAACAAAACTTAAATTCTTCTCCCAAGATAATATTTCTTAGTGAACTAAAACATATAAAATAAATATTGGTCAGCAATAATTTTCCCAAATACATAAAAAATTATTTTTACAAAAATACATGACACCAGTAATAAAAAATGTCACACAAGAAAACGTTAACATATTTTACTGCATCCAGATGCACAATAATTACAAGCAGGACGAATTCGCTATACGGAGAATCATTAGACGCCATATTTTTGCTCTCCCACCAAACGGAAAAATGTAAGAATGTTGGGCAAACTAAATAAAAAAAATTATCAAATCTTCCTTGTCTGTCATATTCAACGAAACATGTTTAAAAGAAAGGTTGCTGCCCAAATATATATATATATATATATATATATATATATATATATATATATATATATATATATAGAGAGAGAGAGAGAGAGAGAGAGAAAAAAAAAAAAGAAAGAAAGAAAGAAGAGAGAGGCGCCAACAACTACACATTTATAGACGTAAATACACTAACAATATCCAGAAATACGCATTTTCACAAGATACAGTCTTTTATTTAAGCCAATGTTTGCAACGTTTAGCTAAATGTAACTATTCAAATATAAGGAATCCAAGTCCGTTCGGCTTGTTCCGGTCTTATTTTTCCTTGTCCCCGGAACGAATACTGCAGTTCCCATTTTTGTAATGGATGAACAAAAGTCATACGAATAGATGGCTCTATGCCTTCTGTGACCCTATGTCGCCATTTTTATGTAATTCTTTAGTGACTACTCTACATTCGTTTCATTCTAACCGAGCATGTCCAGAATGGGGCTTCCCGACATTGAAGATATGTAAGCTGGATGGGGGGATCCTCTAGTTTTAGCGGGAATATGGCTTTTTTATTATCTATCTATCTATCTATCTATCTATCTATCTATCTATCTATCTCAGTCTGTTTCTTTTTCTTTCATCTATTCATCTATCTATCTATCTATCTATCTATCTCAGTCTGTTTCTATCTATCTATCTATCTATCTATCTATCTATCTATCTATCTATCTATCTATCTATCGCAGTCTGTTTCTTTTCTATCTATCTATCTATCTATCTATCTATCTATCTATCTATCTATCTCAGTCTGTTTCTTTCTTTCTATCTATCTATCTATCTATCTATCTATCTATCTATCTCAGTCTGTTTCTTTCTTTCTATCTATCTATCTATCTATCTATCTCAGTCTGTTTCTATCTATCTATCTATCTATCTATCTATCTATCTATCTATCTATCTATCTATCGCAGTCTGTTTCTTTCTATCTATCTATCTATCTATCTATCTATCTATCTATCTATCTATCTCAGTCTGTTTCTATCTATCTATCATCTATCTATCTATATCTATCTCAGTCTGTTTCTATCTATCTATCTATCTCATCTATCTATCTATCTATCTATCTATCTATCTATCTATCTATCGCAGTCTGTTTCTATCTATCTATCTATCTATCTATCTATCTATCTATCAATCTATCTATCTATCTATCTATCTCAGTCTGTTTCTATCTATCTATCTATCTCACTCAGTTTATTCATATCTTTTCATATCAAGCTAAATTGTTTTTCTCTCATGGATAAAGTATCACAAACCGAGTGCGAACTTTATACTTACATATTTGTATACAGTGTAACCCGGATATAAGAGAGTTGTCGGGACCGGAGAAGAAGTCTCTTATATCCGGGTTTCTCTTATATCCGCGTTTGGTCGATTTCATATACATTAACACAGGCTCTAATTTGGGACCAGAGAAAATCTCTCTTATATCCGGGTTTCTCTTATATACGGGTTTGGTCTGTTTTATATACATTAACACAGGCTCTAATTTGGGACCAGAGAAAATCTCTCTTATATCCGGGTTTCTCTTACATCCGGGTTACACTGTATGTGGATATGTGAATGATATTTGTGTATACATATGTATTATATTTGAAAAAATATATATTAGATGTATATATTTGTATTGAAATTTATATATATATATATATATATATATATATATTATATGCGTGGTACTTATTAGAAAGCGCTCAATATCAGAGATAGATCTTAATATATATATATATATTATGAAATTGACTAAGTGAGGCAATTTGTTTTTATAGATACAAATATTTAAGTAAACGTTTTGTTTAAAATAAACAGTAATAATATTTACCGGTCTGAATGCCCGAGAAATTTCAAAGAATTCCGCTAGGAATCGAACCTATATCCTACACGGAACCGTCATATAGCTTGACGTGCTATACCATTTAGCCGGTAAATGTAGTTAATACTGTTTATTATAACCAGAGCATTTATTTAAATATTTGTATTTAAGTAAAGTATAAACAGAAAATGTATATAGGTTAAAATAATTGTCGAACTTAGTCTATGTCATTTTTTACGTTAAGAAATGCTCCGAGTAGATATGGGAGAAATCATAGGAAATTTGTTGTTTTAAAACAGTAATTTGACTTTGCTAACCAGACGCTTCCTGTGTAGCAAAAGGCCGGTAAATGTAGTCAATACTGTTTATTATAAACAGAGCATTTACGTAAATATTTGTATCTATAAAATAACGTAAAAATAATATATATATATATATATATATATATATATAATTATTTATTTTTAAAAATATGATTCCAAATCGCTACATAAGAGGTCTCATGTTTCAAAAACAAGAGCCGAAACATAAGAGGTCTCATTATGTAGCGATTTGGAATCATATTTTTAAATAAACAATTATATTTATGCTCTACTTTTTGTATCGAGCACTATTTTTTAAAATAATAACTAAAAATACTAAGGACTTTGGATTATTTATCTAACCAGTACCTTCCTATTTTCTATATATTTTCACACACACACACACACACACACACACACACACACACACACACACACACATATATATATATATATATATATATATTTAATGAAAAACAGACCACTTTAAGGTACCATTACAATAATTTATTTCACTAAAATCCTTTTAAAGGATTTCGATCATCAGGTAAACACTTCCAACAATGAAATGAGAAGAAAAATATTGTTGGAAGTGTTTATTTGATGAATCCGAAACTTTTAAAAGGATTTTGGTGAAATAAATTATTGTAATGGTACCTTTAAAGTGGTCTGTTTTTCATTAAATATTAGCTCTGTTCTTCACATTGAGCTCTCAGGATTTCATCCTCCTCGTATTTACCAATTCGGTTTACCAAGTTCTTTATAACTTATATATATATATATATATATATATATATATATATGTATGTTAATAAATATACACACCCAAATATATTATATATCACTTTTTTTATATAAATATACATACCCAAATATATTATATATCACTTTTTTCTTATCTTTGTACCTTGGTCCTTTTATTTACCCAACTTTAAATATTATTTTTTTCTCATCCGTTTTATTTTCTTTTCTCCATTTTCTTTTTCTATTTCATCATATTTTAAATTTAAAATTTAATTTTCATAATTATAATTTTCTTTTCTCTTTTCTTTTCTTCCACTTATTTTTATTAACTTTACTATTTAAGTTTCAATATTTTAAATCTGTAATATTAAGTATCCTCACATCAGCGTCGTGATAACCAGACATATTTTGATTCAAACCGTAAAACAGTCCATTTGAGCTCGGCACCCGAAGATTGAGTCGTGCTGGAGGTGTGAGATAGTATGCATATCTATTAACACACACACACACACACACACACATATATATATATATATAAGGTACCTGTACATATTCACAGGTACCTATACATATTCATATATAAATACTTACACATACATTTACAAATAATTACACATATTTATATTTATATCTATTTAAATTTTTCTTTAATTTCACAGTTAATGTTTAACGTAAGGTGAACAAGTTAAGTGTTTAAATATCAAAACAAATATTTCTAATTTTAATATTTTGCTATCAATATTGTTAGTTAAAGTGTGATATGCTTAAATTTAAATTAAATTATCAATTTAAAATGAAATTACCTCCAGATGATAAAAATTTTAATCTCACAATTCTAATTAGAGAATATTAAAAGGGAAAGTAAGAGTAAACATTAATAAAAGTAAGATTAAACATTAATAAAAAAACTTTATATCCTTCCATTGAATACTTTTCTATATATATATATATATATATATATATATATATATATATATATATATATATATAACTGATCTATACCCATAAACACCTTCACATGTATATGTATTTATATTACTATATTTTACATATATTCACACTTATTACAAATACGAAGTCACAAATACTTACATTTATATATATATATACATATACATATACAGACTACATGCAATCTTATATACATGACACCATATATATATATATATATATATATATATATATATATATATATATATATATATATACAAACATACCTACCGAAACTTACTGTTACGTGTTGATAATTGTAACAACGGAAAAAAAAAATGATTTACCACAACACAGAGCTAAATCACAATATTTAATTTACTAAAACAGAACATAAAATATATACAGGATGAACAATTGTGGCCTACAAAACAGAAAAACAGAGTTACTGGCGAAGTGTTACGAGGAAGAAGGAAAGGGAATCAAATATCTTTATCACTTTTAGGGCTAGTGAAGTAATCTAAGTGCTATATTTGGAAATCCACAAAGGTGTGTAAATAAATATTAATTTTTTGTTTGGTCAATCAAAATTAGTCAAAATTCTATTTACCAACTTTGTTCCATAAAATTCTCTCTTGGGTTTTGGTTGGTCGGCAACTTTGTATAGAGATTCTTTCGGCTGGATGTAATAGTCCTTGAATAAAAAGCCGGAGTTGATACAGGCAACAATTTCCTTTCACCAACTAACGACCCTTTTCCAAAATCCCATTTTTATAGGGGCTAACAACTAATTTGCATATTTGAGATATTTCTCGAATCATCTAGATTTTTCTCGAATATACTAGAATGATCTAGAATCTTCCAAACATTCTATTTCTAATTTCTCTTACAACTACTTCATATATATATATATATATATATATATATATATATATATATATATATATATATATATATATATATATATTCGAATTTCAGTCGAATCCATTACATTCACTTACGTTCTAATACCCTTGGGAAAGGTGTGAATCCACTTCTTCTCCCTCCAGCTGTGGGTAAATAGCAGGACAGACTGAGTTCTATAGCCTTGGATGGCAACTGGTCTAGGAGAAGGACAGCTCTGAATTCAAAACCTGCATAGGGTCGTTTGGAGACCTTGTGGCACTTAGTGCACCAGGTCTCTGTATTCGGCCCTTCAAAAAGTGTGGATGGTCCTGCACGAAACCTTCACCAGTATAATCAAATCTTATGTGCTGTTGTCGGGCTGTCGGTTTCCTTGGAACTGATCTGCTTGACCCTCATACGTCGAATTCGACGGGAGAGTCGAATATATATATATATATATATATATACTCAATTCAATTTTACTTGATGAGTATATATATATATACACTCATCAAGTAATTCAGTTCTAGGAGCTGCTGGCGTGTTTCGTATAGAGAAAGACGTTAAAATTCCCTTCGTTTCCTACCGTACGACGATGGCCTGGAAGTAAGAGATCTGATTTATGCCGAATCAGTCGGGGTTCAATCCCGGCTTGAAGCAATCGGACATCTAGCCCCACTGAGGAGCTGTAATACAGCGAAGCAATCTGTCTGTGGATGGCTATATATATTTAAAGACAAAAAAGAAAACTTATCTTAGCCGACGCGTTTCCTCCTCTGAAGGACGTCATCAAGGCAAAAGTGCTGATTTTTATTTTTGTGACAAGAGCAAAAATATTGTTTTTTCAAAATTTTTGGTATCAAGGTGCTTATGAATATCCATCAGTTAGCGGAAAAGTCAAGCATGTTAATGGACGTGAGGTGATATAGTTCAATAAACAAAAGTGAACAGTTTTTTTTTCTTATGTAGGTATATAAAGGGTGCGATGGATAAATTGTCGTCTAAATTATGCCAAAAATGAAAATAACATTGACAACTCATTTTAACAGATATATTTACTGAAATTACACAAAATAATTTGAAATACTAAAGAGTAAATTTATTCAATAAAATTGCCATTGACTTCAACCGTGGCCTTCAGACGACTTCGGAATCTCTTGTAACTCTTCTGGACGGTCTCCTTTTTAAAACTAGTGAATACTGCCATAATCCTTGCTTTAAGTTCATCTTTATTGTTTCAAGGGGTTTTGTTGGATTCTGTGAAGCATAACACCTTCGTAATCACCTTTAGACTCATCCACCTCTTTCTGAATCCTTTACCTTGTTCTCAGATTGACGATAAAACACTCTGAAATGTTCGTGCTGCAGCTTCTGGCGTGAATACCAAGCGGTATAGCACGCTGTTTTCAAATTTATGGCAGAATGAATTGCGTCATGGCGCTCTTTTTCTCACAGACTGTACCCAACTGACCCAACTGACTCTACTATACTATGTGATCAACAACAACAAAAAAAAACAAAAAACAAAAAAAAAAACAAAAAACAGAGCGCATGCGCGAAATGAAAAATATAAAATGGCGACAATTTACCAATCACATCTTGTATATGCAAATTAGCATTAAAATTATTTGGGATTAGGAGTAATTCCTGTGTTATATGTTTTGAAGGTTATGGATTTAACCGTTTTCTTTGAATTTACTTATATATATATATTTACTTATTACACAATAATTACATTTATTGTTTTTATCATTCTACCACCACCATTACTAATCACTCCTATCAATTTATAATAACTATTAGCTACTTATATTATCATTGCCACCAATCCCTCTACAACATTACTATCACATCATATCTACTATTATCATATAAACCCGCTATAATTATTAATGTAAATTACCTCCCTCCCACCAGCATATTTAATACCACCATAAAAATAACGAATAAGGATTACAAACTGCAATTTCTACCAGTTACATATACACAGTCATCAAACCCAAACAAATAACCAGCTTTAAAATAATAACAAATAAACTTTAAAAAATTAAAAATAATAGCAATTTTTACCTATCATAATTTTACACAGATCCCACCACACGTATATACGTGCATGCGAGGAAATATTATTCAGCGAAAAAATAGAAAAATGCTCTGATTGCTGACATGTATACATTCACGAGACATTCACGAGAAATTTTCGCTACACTTCCGATCTTTGAATTTCAACATACAAATACGTATGTATATAGACAACAACACACATATACATACATGTGTCAAATCCCATACTGTCCACATATGTTTATGTCTGTATGAGCCCCGGCGGACGAGCGAGTGTGTATGTGTGTCTGCATACCCCATCGGGCGTATGAACATGCATCTATGTTTGCGTTAGGACGATGACATCACGACGACGATTCCCGCCCTACTCCCATAATAACACCAATACACGCAATCTACATAAACCCAAATTTTTAAAAAAATGAATCAGTTCGTCTGACGATCGCAAAAGCGTGAAATCCAGGGTCACAAACTCACATCAATCCAACCAAATATGTTAGCTCTATCTCTGATATTGAGCGCTTTTTAATAAGTACCGCGCATATAATATATAAATAATAATATATATAATATATATATATATATATATATATATATATATACACACACACACACACACACACACACACACACACACACACACACACATATATATATATATATGTGTGTGTGTGTGTGTGTGTATGTATTAAGACATGTCCTATTAAATAATTTAGACAGGTTTTGTCTACTTATTTTTGTCTTAGAAAAAACAAGATCCTGTCACACCTTGTAACACCGAAGATGAACAGAAGGCAAGGATTATGCCATCATTCACCAACTTAAACAGTCCAGAAGAGTTACAGTCATCTGGATGCTGTGACTGAAGCCAATGGCCATTTTACTGGATAAATTTATTTTTTTAGCATTGTAAGATATTTTTGGTGTCATTTTAGTAAATATATCCGTTAAAATGTGTCAGTGTGATTTTCATTTTTGCGTAATTTAGACGACAATTTATACATCGCACCCTGCATATATGCGTATACATAAAGTATAACAGACCAGCAAATTTTCATTCGTATGTGTTGTTAATAAAACAGAAGAAGAATAATGGCTATTTTTCTTGATTTCTTTTGTATATAGACTTGTGAAGTGCAGCATCACGACGTGCTATCAATTCCTCTAATGGTCGGAAGACCTCTTGAGCGATGTCGTCTATCCTGCTATTTATCCATTAATGGGGGACAGGGAGAGAAGAGCAGGATTCATACCTTTCATTAACACGTAAGTGAATGTAATAGATTTGATTGGAATTCGAACTCGGCTCTCCGATTCCTCAATCCGAACCGTATATCCAAGCTTACAGCACCAGGGATTTCCAAGAGGTTACCCAACTGGGTAGTGACCAATCTCGACGTTGCTTAACTTCGTTGATCGAACGGGAATCGATGTTTTAACGTGCTGTAGCCTTACCTTACATCCAAGCTTAAAGTACCTGGTATGTCCCAAGTGGTCACCCATCTAGGTACTGATCAGGCTCGACGTTGCTTAACTTTGGTGATCGTACGGGAATCGGTGTTTCAACGTGATGTGGTCATAAGCTCATTATACGACCGCATATTTAAGCTTACATCACCCGGTATTCCCAAGCGGTCACCCATCTAGGTACTGACCGGGCTCGACGTTGCTTAACTTTGGCTAACCGACGCTTCAACTGGATTTGGCTGTAAACCAGATTGTTGCAAAGGCGTACAGGGAAGGAGCAAAAGGTCTATATCATGTGGATATGCAGACTAAATAACGGTTGACCCTAGACTTGAAGAAGTTAAGATAGTCAGGGAAGCATCCTCTCGGGAGTTTGTATCAAAACAGCTTATGTAATTACCGGAAGTTTCAGTGACTAAAAGGCCTAAACGTTTTTTATTTTTAATAGATCAATGTCAGGCCGCCGCATACTCGGGTCACCGGCGACTAAAACGGATTCCCCACCGTCAGGCGCGCTTCTGTTACGGAAGGTGACTAGATACTCAGCAGAATTAAAAGTAAAGACTGTCAAATGTCGAATGAACCGATTTTAGGATCTCCGGCCATCTAGTACTATGGTGCACAATTCTTTTAGACTGGGCTTCATAGCTATGTATGCAGCCAGGGTGGTGACAATACAGCCTTGCTGTATAAAAGGATTCTTAGACTGAAGACAGTGGATAGGTCACAGGGTTTCTTGTAGTGTCAGCTGCCATCTGGCACAATTCGTATAGATTGGGTTCCATAGCTATGTATGCCGCCAGTGTGGAGATGATACAGCCTCTCTTCCTAGCCTGAAGAAAGTGGCCAGGTCAGAGGGTTTCTTGTAGGATCAGCTTCCATCTAGCACAACTCGTATAGATATGTATGCAGCCAGAACAATGATGAAACAGTCTCAATGGGGGAAAAAGCCTTCATAGACTGAAGACAGTGGCCAGGTCAGAGTGTTACTTGTAGCGTCAGCTGCCATCTAGCACAATTCGTATAGATTGGGCTCCATAGATATGTATGCAGCCAGTGCAATGATGTAATAGTCGCGCTGGGCAAAATACTTCCTAGTGGCCAGGTCAGTGGGTTTCCAGTGGCGTCAACCGCCATCTTGCACAATTCGTATAGACTGGGATCCATAGATATGTATGCACACATTGTGGTGATGATACAGCATCGCTGGGCAAAAGCATTTCTAAACTGGACAGTGGCTATGTCGGAGGGTTTCTTGTAGGGTCAAGTGCTATCTTGCACAATTCATATAGACTGGGCTCCATAGCTATGAATGCAGCCAGTGTTGTGATAACACAGACTCGCTGGGCAGAAACCTTCCTAGACTGAAGACAGTGGCCAGGTCAGAGGGTTTCTTGTAGGGTTAACTGCCTTCTAGCACAATTCGTATAGACTGGGCTCCATATCCATGTATGTAACCAGTGCGATGATGATAAGATATTGGTATATGGAGTCATCAGTCAGGGCGCAGGGTTCCCTCGGCGGAATCAATATGATCAAGACAAGCTAATTTGGCGGGATATCGATTGTGGTCTAACGCCACCAGGTGTATTTACCCAAAACACGCTACACATGAATGAATATCTCTCCGGCTTTCAAGTAAGATAAGTTGAGAGAACGGTCAGGTGCTTAGCTGCACATCAACATTATGGCACCCAGGGACTGATTATTATTATTATTATTATTATAATCTGTAATAGCGATTTGGCTTCTTTTTTTTTGTCGTATGGCATATCAACCTCAATCGCTTATTTAATGTCGACAAGATTTTTATTGCTGTTAATATTTTTTTTAAAAAATGTATAGCTGGTTATTTTAAAAAAAAATGTATTGCTGGAAATAATGTATTGATGGTCATAATTTTTCTTCAAAAATTCATTGCTGGTAATAATTTTTTACAAAGTATTTCTAGTATTACAACCTATTTTTCACTTTCATACTGTTTTGACAACAGTTTGGGGGGGATTAATTATTTGCCCATATTTGGGACCCGAACAGGTGCTACCACCCCGGCTCAGGGTGGAACTGGGTGCACCAAAAATTAGGAGGTGGTTCCACGCTCCTGAAAACTTCCTGATCAGAAGCCTTGCTGCTGTTGGACGTAGTTTATTGTCATACCCAGAACTCTGATGTAGTTTTATCTTTTTATTCAGGACGCCAATGTAGCTTATCGTCATACCCAGGACGCGGATGTAGTTTATCGTCATACCCTGGACGCTGATGTAGTTTATCGTCATACCCATGATGCGGATGTAGTTTATTGTCTTACCCAGGACGCTAATGTAGTTTATGGTCTTACCCACGACGCGGATGTAGTTGATCGTCTTACCCAGGACGTGGATGTAGTTTAACGTCTTACCCAGGACGTGGATGTAGCTTAACGTCTTATCCAGGACTGCAGATGTAGTTTATCGTCTTACCCGGGATGCGGATGTAGTTTATAGTTATATCCAGGACGGTTGTAATAGCGGTTTAACGTTTGATATTCCTTACGTCTGTCAACGATCCTTTTTGAAAGGAATTGACCGAAATGTAGCCAAGAGGACTTCTTTTTTTTTCCTAAAGGAAATTTTCAACATGTCTGTTTTTCTATCGGAATTTCTGGGATGACGAGTTATCATTATCGACATTTTTTATATGCGAACTGTATATAGCTTAGTGGAATAAAGTGTGGGGGCGTGGATTTTGCAACATCAGTCAATCACCACGTGATACACATTTTGGTCGAACATGCATCTTTCAATAAACGACAGACAAGATAATTTTTTTCCTGCAGTAGGTTGCCATTACTTTCTGCGGTAGACTTACGCGTAAGTGAATAAGGAACTTGGAATTCGAACACGGATCCCCGATCTCTCAGTCCGAACCGATATCCATAACACCACAACTTTGGTAACATAGTAATTGGGAGTTCAATCCATGGGCCGGGTAGTGTGTACTTGGACTGGGTGGATACGGGGTGAAAACAATAATTGAAGAACACTAAATAAGAAAGAGAAATGATATCCATAACACCACAACGCAAAACCTTTGGTAGCATAGTAATTGGGAGTTCAATCCATGGGCCGGGTAGTGTGTACTTGGACTGGGTGGATACTGGGTGGCAACAATAATTGAAGAACACTAAATAAGAAATAGAAAGGATATCCATGACACCACAACTCAAAACCTTTGGTAACATAGTAATTGGGAGTTCAATCCATGGGCCGGGTAGTGTGTACTTGGCCTGGGTGGAAACGGGGTGGAAACAATAATTGAAGAACACTAAATAAGAAATTGAAGGGATATCAATTACACCACAACGCAAAACCTTTGGTAACATAGTAATTGGGAGTTCAATCCATGGGCCGGGTAGTGTGTACTTGGACTGGGTGGATACTGGGTGGCAACAATAATTGAAGAACACTAAATAAGAAATAGAAAGGATATCCATGACACCACAACGCAAAACCTTTGGTAACATAGTAATTGGGAGTTCAATCCATGGGCCGGGTAGTGTGTACTTGGCCTGGGTGGAAACGGGGTGGAAACAATAATTGAAGAACACTAAATAAGAAATAGAAAGGATATCCATGACACCACAACTCAAAACCTTTGGTAAAATAGTAATTGGGAGTTCAATCCATGGGCCGGGTAGTGTGTACTTGGCCTGGGTGGAAACGGGGTGGAAACAATAATTGAAGAACACTAAATAAGAAATAGAAAGGATATCCATGACACCACAACTCAAAACCTTTGGTAACATAGTAATTGGGAGTTCAATCCATGGGCCGGGTAGTGTGTACTTGGCCTGGGTGGAAACGGGGTGGAAACAATAATTGAAGAACACTAAATAAGAAATTGAAGGGATATCAATTACACCACAACGCAAAACCTTTGGTAACATAGTAATTGGGAGTTCAATCCATGGGCCGGGTAGTGTGTACTTGGCCTGGGTGGAAACGGGGTGGAAACAATAATTGAAGAACACTAAATAAGAAATAGAAAGGATATCCATGACAGCACAACGAAAATCCGCATCATTCAAATAATCTGAAAAGTAACATGCACACAAATGTCAGGAAGAAGGTGGCTTCCAAAAATTCAAATGACAAAGTTTAATAAATAAACTGCATAAACACATAACTTATATATTGCAAGCATTAGTTAACGGATTACCGCTGGAAAACATCGCCGAAATAAATAATGTAATCTATGTAACAGCTTCAGTAGACACTGGAAAATGACAAAGAAAAGTTCAAAGAAGAGACACAAAGAACCGGCTTGGAAGGCCAAATTAAAGGGAGATGTTGAGAAAATCAGATGTGAATTATCGATAGGAGACGTGGTCCAAGAAATTCCCACGTTTCAACACGGAAAAACTGGAAGATCAATCGAAAATATAAACTTAAAGCAGTAAATGAAATTCCACCAATCAAGGAAACGTGGTGAACAATATCTGAAGACACTAAAAAAAGAAATTGAAGGGATATCTGGGGACAAAAATCAACGGAATTAGAACAGTCCATCCCCGTAGATTAAATAAAGTGTTCTGTTCGAAATTCTTTGAAGGTCCCTCGGATCGATATGCATCTGACGAAGGCCGGAGATAACATTGGCCGAAACGCTATGATAACAACGTAAATAATGAGCCCCGCCTTTTCATGTATTTATATTTTGTTCGGCCAAAAATATAATGAAGAATACTGAGGAGAGTGCTGGAGCACAAAGTATACATGTTACATGATTTCCAGTAGAAGTCACAAGAGACATATTCTTTTATATGCCATGTCCCTTTAGGACGTGGGCGATCATGACTCTCCACAACTTCCCAACAGTTGTAGCTCATAGTGAAGATTGTTTTTTCATCATCACTGCTAATCCCTGACAAACATACACACAAGCAAGTTAGCTAGGTTATTCGAGGATTTCCTCTATCCCTCTGGCCTGTGAGTGTCAAATTCTCCAATCCCACTTTCCTGGAAATTTCAATTGTCTCTTTCTGGTTCTAAGTATATGCGTCCCTTTTGCTTCTATGTCCTTTAAAACTTCGCCTTACTCACATGTTTAGTCCACGATATTCTCAGTATCCTTCTGTAGAACCACATTTCTTTTGTCGCGAACCTCCTCTTCATCTGTGAGGTGATTGTCAAGCATTCACTGCCATATAGAAGGACTGATATTACGTATCAGTTCAGTACACTTTTCTTTTTTTTCTCTTGCTTCAAGTCTCTTCTTCATCTGTGGGGAGATTGTCCAACATTCAATGCCAAGTTGGTGGTCTGATATTACATATCACTTCAGTACTCTTTGTTTCTGTTGCTTCAAGTCTCTTCATCATCTGTTAGGAGATTGTCCAGCATTCACTGCCATATAGGAGGACTGATATTAGATAACAGTTCAGCACTGCTTTTCCTTAATTTCTAACGAAATTTCCCTGTCTCTTAAAACTTTGCTTAGCTTTTGGAAGGCATCTTTTGCTATTCCAAGTCAACTTCAGAATTCAGCGTCACATTTTCGACCCCCCCCCGTTGAAACGCTTCCTATATATCTTAATTTTCGTACTAGCTTGACTTTGGCGTTTCCAATTCGTACTTTACATCTTGGAATTTTTCTCTTGCTGACGACCATACGTTTAGTCTTCTTATCATTTGATAGTTAGTCCTTTCTTCTCGTTTTCCTTAACGTGCACAAAATAATAATGAATATCGATGAAAGCATTGTTGACAATAGTTATTGTCACTTGTTCGGAAAAGTAAAGAAGTAAAAAATAATATTCTTGCTTGCACAGGAGCAGTGTTTGTTAACCAGAAATTACCAAACACGCATACTGTAAAATTGTTTTAAACTCGAAAAGCAGATTCTGTGCTAAATATCGAGAAACAATTGACCATCTTGTATCAGGTTATACAGTGTTTGCAACCAATGCATATAATACTCGGCATGATAGAATGGACCAATAGCTGCACTGGAAATTATACCACTTTTACGGGAAGGAAACTGCAAGGCGTTTGGTATGAACATCAGCCACACCCGTTTACAGAGATAGGGCCTGTAACAATTTTAAGGGATTTTACAGTACACAGAGACAGAACAATCAAAACTAATCACCCAGACATCGTGATCACAAAGATAGAATGTGCTTTCTTATTGACATGACAGTCCCTGCAGAGTGTAATGAATCTGAAAATCTTCAAAAAACTATCGAAATACAAGGATCTTGAAATGAAAATCTCAGAAATGTAGTACAAAATTACATCAATAATTCCAGTTGTAGCTGGAGCACTCGGATTGATTGGGAAAGGTTCCGATAGGCCCACTGTAAGGATTCCTGGTAGCCCATGCCTTAAAGAAATACAAAATATTGTACAGCTCTTACATTACGAAGTGATTTATCTATATAAAATGTGTGTAATCTTAGGTATTTTTATTCTATTTCATATATCTATAAGTTTAGCATTCGTCCATGGAATATTCGTCCTTAGAATATTGCCCGGTGCTCCTGCTATTTACCTTGAGCTGCTGGATAAAATCTAAAGAAGAATCAGCAATATTGCTGGTCCTGATCTGGCCACTCGGCTTCAATCACTTTCCACCGACGTAAAGTTGCCTCTCTGTGTCTTTTCTATAAATACTTTCATGGTAATTGTTCGGATGAGCTCTTCACTATGGCACTATGGTATACTGATTGGGGCTAGTTTTTTTTAGAATTGTTGTTTTATTCCCCCACAGACAATGAATTGTAAATATGGGGACTAGTTAGTATTTTCATAGAGACAAAGAGGTATTATGGTGATTGTAGTAAGAAAGGTACGTATGAATGTGTTGTTTTGGTGCAAGGAATATTGTTCGTACGATTGGGTCAGTGTTTGCGGCTAGCTAAGTTATAGTTAAGACAGAACAAGACCGTCCTTTCCCCAATCCTCTTTTCGGCCTTGTGCCACATTTCTGTAGAGAACAGAACAAATATCGCTCTTCACTATGGCACCTAGACTCTTTTTAAAAATTTAAGCGCAGTACTAGACATTTGAGCTGGCTAGATATAACCAGAAGTTTTATATTAACAGTTTCTTTTCTCGCACTTCTTATCAAAAGAAATAATAATAATAATAATAATAATGTCACTCATTGAAGGGATTCCTGGTAGCCCATGCCTTAAAGAAATACAAAAAATTGTTCTCACGAGTATAACCCACATCTTACATCTATATTTGTGTTGTTGGATTTTTTTTAATTGCCCAGTGGAAATTGCCATTTTTGACCTTAGGTGTCTGGTCGGGACCCGGAAAGAAATGTGTACACACCAGAAATCAAAGGAAATAATAATAATAATAATAATAATAATAATAATAATAGGGATGTTAGAATATTCAATTTGGATAATATTTTCGATATAGCGCCTTTTGAATATTAAATTAGCTAAATAAATTGTCAATTTATTCTTCTCTAAATGTAAGTTTTTCCTTGATTTAAGCGCCAGCCTCTTTACAATTCATGTTGCAAGTTACGGCGCCATCTTTATTCTTGGCACGTACCTAAGCGACAATCGTCTGTATTGTTGAGTTCGATTCTGTTAGAAAAATCGTGTATAGAGAAACTAATTAAAACCCAATTTAGCTTTTAAAAACGTTACACCTACTACAATTTTTGGGCAGCGAGATTCTTTTTTGTGAAGAATTCTAAAACTGAAATCCATAATATTTGCTAAATTAAATAAACATCAGCATCAGATATGTTTCGAATTCAAGGCACACTGCAAATCAATGTAGTTTCTCATATTCAATATGGCTGCACGTTTCCATCTACTCAGCCATATCTATGTTTCTTTGACACCCGCAAAGTCAACCTTTGGGGTATACTACGATTATTCTGAATTATAGTTCTATCTATCTATCTATCTATCTATCTATCTATCTATCTATCTATCTATCTTTTCTATATATATATATATATATATATATATATATATATATATATATATATATATATATATATATATATATATCGACGTATGAGGGTCAAGCAGATCAGTTCCCAGAAAACCGACAGCTCGACAACAGCACATATGATTTGATTCTACATAGTGGTGAAGGTTTCGTGCAGGACCAGTCACACTTTTTGAAGAGCCGATTACAGAGACCGGGTGTACTACGTGCCACAAGGCCCCCAAACGACCCTCCGCAGGTTTTGAATTAGTTTTCCTTCTCCTAGACCAGTTACCATCCAAGGCTATAGAACCCAGTCTGTCCCGCTATTTACCCATAGCTGGAGGGAGAAGAAGAGGATTCACACCTTTCCCAAGGTTTTTAGCGCGTAAGTGAATGTAATGGATTCGACTGGAATTCGAACTCGGCTCTGCGATTCCTCAATCCAAGCCGCTATCCTTTATTATAATATATATATGTATATATGTGTGTGTGTGTGTGTGAATTCTTTTGTTTCTACTTTCTGTTTCCTGCATTTATAATAAGAAGTCCTATAAATATTCCTCGTTGTGTTTTTTCTAATCTTTTGTTTGTTTTTTGCTTTATTTGTAATTTAATCCACCGATGCAATTCTTCTTCATCATCATTCTTCTTCATCTTCTTCTTCTTCTTATTATTATTATTATTATTATTATCGAATTATAATTGTGCTTGTCCTTTCCATCGTCAGTAATCACAACTGTTACGCCCAGCCAATACCTCATAAATACCTATTCAGTTTTGACCGCGTCGAAAGGGAGAAAAAGACACTATTTCGTTTCAGTGGAGAAATAAACGAACAAACGAACGAACGAACGAAAGAAAGAAAGAAAGAAAGAAAGAAAGAAAGAAAGAAAGAAAGGAAGCTACAAGTGTTTAACGTTCCCTGTCAATACCCCATTAATAATGGACTATTCCGTTTAGATCGCTTTGAAAGAGGGGAATAGATACTACTTAGTTTCAATGAGAAAATGAATGAAAAAAGAAAGAAAGAACGAAAGAAAGAAGTGAAGCTAGAAACGTTTAACGTCTTCTGTCAATACATCCTTATTAATGGACTATTCCGCTTTGATCGCATGGAAAGACAGTGAAAGACTATTTGGCTTCAAAGAAATAAAGAAAGGCAGAAAGAGAGAAAGAAAGAAAGAAGTGATTAACGTGTTCTGTCAATACATCCTTATTAATGGACTATTCCGCTTTGATCGCATGGAAAGACAGTGAAAGACTATTTGGCTTCAAAGAAATAAAGAAAGGCAGAAAGAGAGAAAGAAAGAAAGAAGTGATTAACGTGTTCTGTCAATACATCCTTATTAATGGACTATTCCGCTTTGATCGCATGGAAAGACAGTGAAAGACACTATTTGGTTTCAAAGAAATAAAGAAAGAAAAGAAGAAGTGATTAAAGTTTTCTGTCAATACATCCTTTATATATATATATATATTAAAGACATTTTTATGTTTAACGTTGTTATTTATATATATATATTATGGCATCTGAGAGTCTCCTGAGACCAAAGGTCCGAAGAGCTAAGCCCTCTCCAACTGACTGTTGCCCATGCAGTACGTCACCACTCACTGATGTTGTCCAAAGGAAATCCAATATACCTTGGCACCAGTGTCGTCGCGGGGATTGCCAGAATGAAAATGAGCATGACATCAAACTGTTTGAAGGACTTCAGCTCCGGATCTGAATTTAGATTTGTCCTTCTCCTAGTCTGGTTGCCAACCATGTTTATAGAGCCTAGTCTCTCCAGTAATTTTATCCATTTCTTCCCTCAGATATGGGTGGGGGAGTATAAGAGATGGATTTATACAATTCCCAAGGGTATTAGCATGTAACTGAATGTAATGAACTCGACTGGATTTCAAAATCAGCCTTTCGATTCTTCAATCCAACCCTTTACTTCGCTGTGCATCCATCCCTTCAAGATTTACGTGCTTCCATATATATATATATATATATATATATATATATACAGGATGACTGTAAAGTAACTACCTATTTTATGTATGATGGACACTCCCATCTAACTATAATTTCTACAAGACGGGAGAGTCCATCATGCATAAAATAGGGAGTTAATTTTCAATCATATATCTATATATATATATCTAAAGATTCCATTGAATCGTGTAACTGACATTCACCATGCAGTGTTGATTCCCGTGTCTACAATGTCGACATCTATATAAACGCCCTGTCTCTGATATCGATCACATATATACGTATATGGTAATGATGATAGTAAACTTATCCATTTCCTTAAAAGGAAACATTCGACATTGACCGAGCAGCCAGTCGGTTGAAATTAATAAAAATTTTCTTTTAAAACAATTTTTCAGGAAAATATGTATCTCAAAAGCAGTAGATGTTATCACTCTTTCCAACATTGATGGGGGTTTCCTTCCTAACCTTTTTTGAGGTTGTGTGGAATGTCAACATCTTGGTTATATAATTTTTTTTTCATTTTGAGTTACATATGTTTGAGTTATGTTATTCATTTTAGTTGTTGCTATTGTTGGAATTCCTCTAGTGATGTCGTTTCTGGTATTTGGTACAATTCCTTGTGATTTTGTAGCGACAGTCCACAAGGTGTGGACAAGGATGATCCCCGTTGAGACATATAGGTTTCACACCGTGAAAGCCATTTTCAACCAATGATATGAGAAAGCGTTTGTATACAGTTGAGAGTTTCGATATTTCTGAACGAGTTGGACGTCATGCACAGTATGGAATGGTCTAGATCTGACGAAGTCAGTTAAGAATATGACTCCAGTAAAATTTTAGTTTTGTAGCTACTTGTGGTATTGTGTGAAACTAACATAGCACATCCTGTTCGACATTCATTTTATCAGTTCTCAAATCGACATCTGTGCTGATGACACAACTATTTACTCCTGTTTTAATACTAAGTCTGATCGGTTCGATAAGGTCAAATTGGCGACTGAGCTTAAAATGATCCACGCTCTGTTGTTAAATGGGGCAAGAAATGACTTGTGAATTTTAACGCTTCCAAAACGAAACTGCTTTCTTTTAATCGTTTAAGAGAACCCTTTTTACATTCTATCTGGATGGTTGATGGTAACCTCCAGGGAATGATTCTGTTGTGCCTTCTTTTCCGCAGACATCAGGTGGAAAGATTATATTGAATCAATTGTTAGGTCTGCTGCTAAGTAAATTAGTTCACTGTTTCGTGCTAGACAATTTTTCACGCTAGAATCTATCTTACATATTTATAAGTCTACCATTCGTCCATTCATTGAATATCGAATCACTTCTGGTCTACTGCTTCTACGATGTATTTAGAGAAGCTTGATGCAATACAAATACGTACATCAAACTGTCTTTAAATTAAGTGGCAGCAGAAGAATTATCGTTGAACTTTTGAAAGATAAGCTTAAAGCCACTTTTAACCAATGATATGAGAAAATGGTTGATAGTTTCGATATTTCTGAACGAACTGGACGCCATGCACGGTATGGAAGAGTCTAGAACTGATGAAGTCAGTTAAGAACATGACTCCAATAATATTTTGGTTTTGTAGCAAATTGTGGTATTGTGTGAAACTAGCATATTTGACGGCATATAAGACGCAAGGTTGTATAAGACGCACCCCAATTTCAGCAGGGTAAATCAAGAAAAAATAGTAATTCGTAAAATTATTAGTAAATGTTACAGCTTAGGCTATATTTATGACGTATTATTTTGTTTAAACAAGCCAAGATTACAATTAAACGAAAAATAATAGGAAAAAAAAGAACACAACCCTATAAAAACTTTATTATATCCTTTATATGATCTGTACAACCTGCGTCTTGTAAAAGTGTTATTGGAATAATTAGGATATAAAACTTCTGATTGTATTTATGCCAATGCAACTGGAAGTTAGCTCAAGAAAAATATTAATGAAACAAATCTATTTTACAAATATATAATTTGAATTTATTGCATATAATTTTATTCAAAACAAAGTACT
This sequence comes from Acanthosepion pharaonis, assembly GCA_903632075.3. Lineage (NCBI taxonomy): Eukaryota > Metazoa > Mollusca > Cephalopoda > Sepiida > Sepiidae > Acanthosepion > Acanthosepion pharaonis. The sequence continues at coordinate 246,855 of CAHIKZ030004531.1, forward strand.
TATATTAAACGTGATGAAATTAATATAATGAATATTATCAATGATAACGCTTTTAATCTGCCTAATAGCCTTTTAAATAATGACAATAGGTATATAAAAGTTACTCTAATGTCTAATAGAAGTTGCTAGGTAGCTAATTTCGGCCAACTATCGCGAATTTTAAACCTATATATGGCATATAAGACGCAGGGGAATTTTAAAAGATATTTTTAGTAAAGAAAAGTGCGCCCTACATGCCGTCAAATACAGTAATCTAACACAGGCTATTCTATATTCACCTTCCTTATCTCCTATACTAAATTTGATTTATAATACAAAATATAAATTAGGTTTATAATACCCAGAAATTCATACCCAGATGTCCTCAAGGACACATGGCACAGTGGATAAAGGCGTTGGTTAGATCCAGTGAGTTCAATACCCGGTTAAGGCAGTGGAGAACTTTCAGAGTGAAAATTAACTGACATCCATCAACATGTGAACATTATCGAAATAAAGGGTTCAGTTCGAAATTCCAACCACCCGAAGAAGGCCGGAGCGTACAACGTTGTGATAAATATGGCGACAAAGATGAGGACAATAGTCCGAATAATGTAAATACTGTACATAATACCTCATCTCAGAAATATAGACAGATACTGAAAGGCCGAAACGTTGTAATAAATATGGCGACAAAGTTGAGGACAATAGTCGGAATAATGTAAATAGTGTACATAATACCTCATCTCAGAAATATAGACAGATACTGAAAGGCCGAAACGTTGTGATAAATATGGCGACAAAGATGAGGACAATAGTCCGAATAATGTAAATAGTGTACATAATACCTCAACTCAGAAATATAGACAGATACTGAAAGGCCGAAACGTTGTGATAAATATGGCGACAAAGATGAGGACAATAGTCCGAATAATGTAAATACTGTACATAATACCTCATCTCAGAAATATAGACAGATACTGAAAGGCCGAAACGTTGTGATAAATATGGCGACAAAGATGAGGACAATAGTCCGAATAATGTAAATAGTGTACATAATACCTCATCTCAGAAATATAGACAGATACTGAAAGGCCGAAATGTTGTAATAAATATGGCGACAAAGATGAGGACAATAGTCCGAATAATGTAAATAGTGTACATAATACCTCATCTCAGAAATATAGACAGATACTAAAAGGCCGAAACGTTGTGATAAATATGGCGACAAAGATGAGGACAATAGTCCGAATAATGTAAATAGTGTACATAATACCTCATCTCAGAAATATAGACAGATACTGAAAGGCCGAAACGTTGTAATAAATATGGCGACAAAGATGAGGACAATAGTCGGAATAATGTAAATAGTGTACATAATACCTCATCTCAGAAATATAGACAGATACTGAAAGGCCGAAACGTTGTAATAAATATGGCGACAATAGTCGGAATAATGTAAATAGTGTACATAATACCTCATCTCAGAAATATAGACAGATACTGAAAGGCCGAAACGTTGTAATAAATATGGCGACAATAGTCGGAATAATGTAAATAGTGTACATAATACCTCATCTCAGAAATATAGACAGATACTGAAAGGCCGAAACGTTGTAATAAATATGGCGACAAAGATGAGGACAATAGTCCGAATAATGTAAATAGTGTACATAATACCTCATCTCAGAAATATAGACAGATACTGAAAGGCCGAAACGTTGTGATAAATATGGCGACAAAGATGAGGACAATAGTCCGAATAATGTAAATAGTGTACATAATACCTCATCTCAGAAATATAGACAGATACTGAAAGGCCGAAACGTAATAAATATGGCGACAAAGATGAGGACAATAGTCCGAATAATGTAAATAGTGTACATAATACCTCATCTCAGAAATATAGACAGCCTCTAAATTTGATCTATACACCAAGGTATTTGAAGTATTTGGTATTTGCTAAATCTACATCTCGAAGTTCTCTACATCTTGTCCTGAAATCTTTATCAGATCTCAACTCGGCATCTATGCTGATGACATAACTATTTACTCCTGTCTTAATACTAAGTCTGATCGGTTCGATGAGGTCAAAATGATCTACAATCTCTTGTTAAATGGGGCAAGAAATGACTTGTGAATTTGAACGCCTCCAAAACGAAACTGCTTTCTTTTAATCGTTTCAGGGAAACATGAAATGAAGTGGAAATATTATCTATATAAATAAATAAATGCGAATGTCAGTGTGTCACACTTTTTCAACTTGACTCCTAGATGCTGTAGACCAACATATTATACCATTTTGGAATCTGGCCGATTCTGTGAGCAAATTAAAAACCTTACAGGCCAGATCCGGACTCACAATCCTGAAATTTTGAATTCCCAAGTTTTCATTACTCCGATTGTTTTCGGCGACTTTTTACGTATTTTTTTTGCGGCGAATCTTTTGTACGATCACAATATTTATAACTTGGAAATAAATTTGTGAAATTAATTGCGAAATCCAACGAACGTTACCCATGAAATAAAAATAATTGTTTGCACGGAAAGTAAGGACCTACGTACATCAAATTGTCTTTAAATTAAGTGGCGGCAGAAGAATTAGTGTTGAACTTTTAAAAGTTAAGCTTAAATATTAATGCAATACTTAGATGCAGCGATCAATTTTGAGTTCTTCTGTAGTTTATTGTTGCCTATCGCAAAAAGAAATCTTTGCCAACAGAGGGCCAGATTACAATCAAAAGAGTCAGAGGTGCAGCGAGGAAAAGAAAGTCCCGTGCAAATGGAAACCCAGTTCAAACAGCAACCAGGAGAGCTCCCGATGCTGAGAATATGCAATCACTTAAGGATTCTCAAACTCCTGTACAAGCCAAAAGTCCGTCGGAGCTATGTTAAATGCCGCGCGAGAGGGCGGTTTTTAAGCTGATATCGAATAAATTCTTATTTTGTTAACGGTTAATTTTTGCAGAGGGCACCTAGTGAGAATCAAATTCACTAATCAGTCGTAATAGTCACACAGACTAGCCTCGTTAACAATTACCTCACGCCGTGGCGTCTATTTTGTTATGTTCGAAATCCCGTCGTAATAACTAAATCTGTTCCCTTATATCCACAGACTTATCTCGTCGACGCTGCGGACACCTCTTTGCAACATGTCAACACTTGTTGGGATATTTAGTGTTGAACTTTATAGTAGGCACCCAGTGAGGATCGAATTCAGTACTTAGTTGTAATTGTTACACTGACTAGCTTCATTAACCATTAATGATAGGAGAATCAAACTCGCTATTCAGTGGTAATAGTCAACTACACTAGCTCCGATAACCCTAACCTCATGCTTTTCTTTGGTTGATCTTTCCTGACGACCCTTGCTGTGTCGAATTTTTTAGTGGGCACACAGTGAGGATTAAACTCACTATTCAGTCGTAATGTTAAACTGGACTAGCTTCGCTGAATGGTGGTTGTTTGTTTGTTTTTTTCCCTGTTGGGTTATTTCATGTCAAATTTTATATGTGAGGATCGAACTCGCTACTCTGTAGAAAGAGTCGCACAGACTTATCTTGTTAACACTGTAACACCTATTTGCAACATATCAACACTTGTTGGGATAGTTAGTGTTGAACTCTGTAGTGGGCACCCAGTGAGGATCAGTTGTAATTGTTACATAGACTAACCTCATTAACCATTACTCCACAGCGTTGCACCTGATTTCATAAGTTTTGAGATTTTGCAACTTGTCAACACTTGTTAGGTTACTTAATCTCAGATTATTTAGTGGGCACCCAGTGAGGATCGAGCTCACTATTCACACAGACTTACTTCGTTAGCCATTACCCTGCGACGTGGCACTTTTTTTTTAATCTCGCTCAATTTGCAAGTCGACATTTGTTGGGTTATTTAGTGTTGGATTGCGTAAGGGGCATTCAGTGAGGATCGAACCCACACCAGTCAGTATTAACAGTCAAGTTTCCACCGAGTTGTCTGATTGATATGGATATACGCAGGGTATCAGATTGATACTGATGGTAACAAATTAGTGGATATGCAAGTAGATTATAAATATAATATAGATAAACAGACAGATATGTACAGAGTCAAGTAGGTAGGTATAATCAGTTTCATATATATATATATATATATATATATATATATATATTGTAAGTTCATCTGCATATAGCAAACATTCAAACATTCTTTTTATTTATTTTTCGTGCACACAATCTTTGTCGGCTACAAATTGTACGCGCGAAAAAAAAAACTAAAAATGTTGTTTAAAGGTTCGTAATATGTAGATGAACTTACTATATACATACATACATACATACATACATATATATATATATATATATATATATATATATATATATATATATATATATATATATATATGAGAAACTGAATTTGATTTCTCATATGACAAAATATCTTACAACGACTTTAAAGGTGTATCGAAATGTGGGAATAAGTACCCTTTTCTGTGTGTACAACTCTGCCATCACATAGACATACACACATGATATATATATATATATATATATATATATATATATATATATATATATATATATATATATATATATATATAGGTATAGGTTTTACTGATATACCCAAATTTATATACATATTCGGTATGAAAATTTGGTATCCGAGAGCTTATAATGGTAAACACTCTTGATTGTGTTGTTCTTCATTTTGTCTCGTTCAGACCTGGCACCGTGTGAAGCCTGCTCTTCATTTCTCCCGTGCTCTCCCTTGCTCCTGCTCTCCCTCGCTTCTGCTCTCCATTGATTTAAGATGTGTCGCTCGACACAAACAACTTAATGGAATGTAAAAAGCTTTTCAACATAAAAGGATTGATGTTGGAAATGAATTTTCTTCTCAGTCAGGGGCTTCCTTCAGAGAAAACAGAGCAACTAACAGCGCCCGAGGCGATTGTCTTATTGAACGTTCACAAATAATCAGTTGGCGAACCTCTTTCTGAAGAGGCAGAGGAGAAAGAAAGGAAAGATAAAGAAAGAAAGAAAGAAAACGAAAGAAAAGGTTTGAAGGCAGGAGATAGTTATAAAGGGATAACACGATCAATATAAACAGAAACAAAGAGGGGAACAAAAAACGAGAGAGTGAGAAAGAGAGGTTGTTTCGAAGGCGGCAAACGGATAGTGAATGCTGGTGAATAAAAGAAAGAAAGAAAGAAAGAAAGAAAGAAAGAAAAAAAGAAAGAAAAAAAGAAAGAAAGAGAGATTTGAGAGCGGGAGTTGTTTATAGAGAGATGGCACAATAAGTAGAATAGAAGAGAAAAGTGACGGTGTGAAAAAGAAAGGGTTTCGAAGGCAACAAAAAGATAACGAATGGTGGCAAATAAGAAAGAAAGAAAGAAAGAAAGAAAGAGAGATTTGAGAGCGGAAGTTGTTTATATAGAGATGGCAGAATATGTAGAATAAAAGACAAAAGTGACGGTGTGAAAAGGAAAGGGTTTCGAAGGCGACAAAGAAATAATGAATGCTGGCGAATAAAAAAAGAAAGGAAAAGAAAGAAAGAAAGACAGTAAAAGAAAGAAAGAAAGAAAGGAAAAAAGAAAAAAGAAAGAGAGATGTCGAATTTTATATTTTGCTATCTATCGATTTATTTATGAATAAGTATGATATAAAACAATGAGGTAAAAAAAATAAACACATGTGAATAATGCGATTTCTTTATTGAAAGTGATATTTTTGCTTAATGTTATTAGGAGGTAGGAGGTTGTGTTGGTAGTGAGCGTTAGTAAGAGGTAACGTTTAAAGTGAGTGTTAGTAAGAGGTAACGTAAGAGGTAAGAGGTAATAGCAGTATACAACAAAAAAAGGCAAGATCACCGTCAGTATTATTGACAGATTGGCTTTTTTGACATAAAATTTTTTAAATCTGGCATTTTTTTTATGTTATTTGGGTACCAGAGAATTCATTTGACGTCTTTGACATTTTTTACATGCTAAAATGAAACAGTATATTACAGCCGCTATTCTACAATCTTTTTTCGTTTATTTGCAGTAAAACAGATTGCGATACAAAAATGCTTTGGGATGTTGTCAGACTATTTCTGAGTAAGGAACAAATTCTTCTTTAACACCGGCTCGTGTAATTCCTTTGTTCTGTTGTTGAAAAGGTTTTATAGAATCGTCCTGAAAGGGTAAGTTAAAAGTTACTATCACGGACTTAAGAAAAGCCCCACAAACATGCATTTTAAATGCATTCTTCGAATTTAAATTTCGGTTTCATTTGAAAAGCATGAAGCTAAATGTGAATTAAAAGAAAAATTAACTTTAATCTTAAGCTTTTTAAAGCATTTTAAAAACATTGACACATTTTCTTATCATTTACTTTGTTTTTGACCTCAATGGAGTATGAGTTCATAAAGAAATCTGTCTTGATCTATCCCAAAATGTTGAAAGATTTAGCTTATGAAGAAATTACTGTAGTTGTTTTTGATGTGTTGACAGCTTGATGAGAGATCTAATATTGTTCTACAGAGACTTTATTCATACAACATAATTGAAACAAAAGATGTCAACGCCTTTTTATATAATTTTTAAGTACTCAGTAATCTTAAAAATGTAGGAAAATATTCTGCATAATCTAAAGATTTATTGATTTTACTTACTTTGGCTTCAAATTTACTATATTTCCTACTCTAATTTTATGATAATGTTGTGTGTGATGCCAGTATTTAAAAATTCACTATGTTTATACACACACAACTTGAAATTTAAAAATATGGGGTGGGGTCGCTGTATTGTAGTAGGCTCTTGTCCATTTATGATTTAAGATTTTACTTAATAACAGTACCACATAACCAGTATACATTTGTTGCAGAATTTTAAAGATTTCAAACTTTATAAATTAGATTAATTAAAATTCATTAATTCATTATTCATCAGATTTTTTGTTTTTTTTTCTTAAGACAGAGATGATAGTATTTCTTATTCACAAAGACAAAAGCTTTTCTAATTAAACAGTATCTTAGTTTTATTGCATTTTTATTTTACAATTCAGAGCAGATTTTCAGTTGAGGTGGGTTCTGTTTTTCAAAATGAAATTGATTATTTCAATTCCCCAAAGACTTGTGCATATAACTATAACTAATATAAACATGAAGCAATACAAAAAAGAATTACTCAGGATTTACATTAAATGAGTTGGGGGAGAGTGGCAGATAGAAAAATAGACAGTGGGGGAAACAAATATTCATATGTATACAAAGTATTTCCAACTAATGAATAAACATAATTTTCATATAATTAGCTGTACACAGATGCATAACTAAATATTCATTGAAAGCAGAAAAAATTGATTTAATAGAAATAAATCCTATTTATCCATTTTAATAGGTGAAAGAAATATTTGTTCAGTGCAAATTTTATATTTTATAACTTTCAAATTGCTTTTAATGCTCTAGATCATTCAAGTGGAATATTCTAGAATGTTTCATTAATGTTATCAGTAGTTATTTTTGTCTAAAAATACAAACAGAACATTCAGTAATTGCTATTCATGCAAGAAGGTTATCATCATGGCAAGAGGTGAAGAATTGATAAATTTGCAAAAAGAACTGATTGTTAATCTCAGGAAAGAAGGTAAAATTTACAAGAAAATCTCAGAGAAACTGAATATTCCATTTACTACCATTTAATTCATTCATTGCCAGGTATAAAAAAAACCTCAAAACTGATGAAAACAAAAGAACAGTTCCTCCTTGGAAGATTTCTTCAAGATCTTTGAGAAAATTAATGCATCAAATTAAACAAAATCCAATGGTTACTCATCAAGAATTGCAGGATAATTTGCTTTCATCAGGAATCTGTACCACTAAATGGACAATAAGCAATGAAATTCGTAGGCACAATCTTAAGTCATGCTCCCTTGGAAAAGTCCACTGCTATTGGAAAGACACAGAGATACCAGGTTGGAAGTCGTTCGTGAACATGAAGTTAAAGAAAAATCTTATTGGAAAAGAGTATTATGGACAGACAAAATTAAAATGAATTTTTTTGAACGTAATTCTAAAAATAATATATAGAGGAAAGATGGCGATGCCTTCAAACAAAAGAACACAGTTCCACTAGTGAAATTTTTTGGTGGCAGGGGTTTAGTGATGTTTTTGTGAAAAAAGGTATTGGTAGCATATCAATAATAGATGGTAGAATGAATGCTGCAGCATATCAAAATATTTTGGAAGCAAATTTAATGATTTTGGTTGAAATTCTTGAACTTTCTGCTCATTGGAACTAAACACACTTCAAAAATCTTCAAAGAAATGGCTTGTTGAAAATGATGTAAATATCCTGAAATGGCCAAGTCAATCCCCAGATTTAAATCCAGTTGAGAATCTGTGACATTATTTGAAAATTCATATCCAATCAATAGCTCTAACAGACATCCCAGATCTGAAGACCACATGCAAAGATGAATGGAACAAAATCCCAACTAAAATTTGCAAATCATTAATTGAGAACTACAAGAGATTGGTTGCTGTAGAAGTGAATAATGGCTATTCTACAAAGTATTAAATCAAGATTATGTATTCTTTTTTGTATTGTAAAAATACTTTTTCACCTGTTAAAATGTGATTTCTTTCTATTAAATCAGAATATTTTGTTTTCTATGCATATGTTATTGCATATGTCACCTGTTAAAATGTGATTTCTTTCTATTAAATCAGAATATTTTGTTTTCTATGCATATTTACTTATTATGCATTTGTGTACAGTTATATGAAAACTATGTTTATTCATGAATTGGAAATACAATAAATTAAAAAATTGTCTGTGTATGAATATTTGTTTCCCCTCCCCTGAATGTATAGTGTCATTGTGATTTTGCAGTAAGAAATCCTTGCAGACTTAGTAAGTTTTAGGTACTTTGGCTTTAAAGTCTTACTTACAAAGAAACTTGCTAATGAAATGTTAGAAAATTTCTAGTAAATTTTAAATAGCTATTGCTCTTATTTTCTGATAATGTCATGTATGGACACCCATATTTACAAAATTCAGCATGTTTATGCACACAAAATATTTTAAAATCAAAACATTTTTTTACATAATCAAGTGGACAATAGCACATTAATTGTGGAAATTATTATTTCTGTGTTTTTTTTCCATTGTTAACTATTGGTTTAATAATTAGAATGTGGTATTAGTGAAAGATCTCCACACACCAGGTGGTGCCGGCTATGGACATAATCATATCGCTAGTGTCATTAGTCCAAGATGAGGTTTAAATAACTTTAAACATCAACATATATTTTCAAGATTCACATTTGTATTGTTTCTGAATTGACAATGTTCTGATTTTAATTGCATACATTTCATAGAATATGATGTGAAGCAATCTTGTTTCTGATGTGGGTGCCAAAGTTGGGACCACAGAAGTGGCAAGGTATAGCGGTTTTCGACGTGAATGCGTTTCTTGAATTCTTCGTCGACCCAGATGTGGGATTGGTAAGGTATTTAGGTTTCGCCGTGAGTGCGTTTCTCGAATCCTCGTCGCCACTGATGTGGGTGCCAAAGTTGGGACAACAGAAGTAAAACACGGAACACGGATTAGAAGTAAGAAAGATATAATAACAACAGGTTACAGAGATAGTGTAAGCAGAGCTTACTATAAGTTAGTGTCCAACACTGGTAGTCGTACTAGACTCTCACTGTCTCTCTGTGTCACTCTGTAAAGTGCTATGTCGTCTACTTAATATAGGCCTGGAAGAGTCTATTGTGTAGGTAGTTTCCGGTCTCACAATACCCCCCTCCAAAGAGTTTTCTTTTTGAAAAGGAGAGAAAAAATAAAACTGTTAATACTTTTTCCTCTTGGGATTTATTGTTTCTCATCTGGAAGTAGAGATCTTGATGCGTGAGCCACAGATTTTCGCGAACCATCTGGCCGTTTATGTAAAATACAAGCACCTATGCCGTACGAGCTTGCATCACTTGAGACTATGATGTCGAGACTAGGGTCGTAATGTGTGAGGGAGAGGTCTGAAGTAAGAGTTTTCTTGATTTTCTCGAATGCGTCTTGGCATTCCGGGGTCCATGACCATGGTTTGTCCTTTTTTAAAAGTTGGTTGAGAGGCCCTCTCAAATTTTGCATGTTCTTAATGAACCCCTGGTAAAAGTTAGCTAGGCCGAGGGAGCTTTGTAACGCTTGAACGTTATCTGGGGCTGGCATGTTTCTGATCGCGTTGGCTCTTTCTGGATCCGGCCGACGACCGTCTTTATTTATAATGTGCCCTAAGTATTTAATCTCTGGTAAGAAAAAGTCACACTTTGCCTCCTTAACCTTAAAACCGTATTCTTGTATCTTTTCGAATACGTTTATTATATGGTTCCGGGGCTCTGCCGTAGTTTTACTAGTAACTAGTATATCATCTAAATAGGCCGTTGCGTAGTTAAGATCGCCCAGCATGTCGTCCATGACCTGCTGGAAAATTGCAGGCGCAAACTTTACTCCAAAAGCCAGTCTGTTGTATTTGTACAACCCTCTATGGGTGTTTATGCAGAGCAATTTGGAACTTTCTTCTCCCACCTCTATCTGAAGGTATGCGTCCGAGAGGTCAATTTTAGAAAAAAATTTTCCGCCATTGAGTTTGAAAATTTCTTCAGGGCTGGGAGAGGATAGTGGTGATCTTGCAAGGCATCGTTTAACCCTGTGGAAAAACCTGCGCATACTCGTATTTGATTTGACTTCTTTTTACGAAGACCGTAGGTGCTGCCCACTCGCTGAAATCTGTTTTTGACAGAATACCTGCTTGTTTGAGTCTATCTAACTCTTTGTTGATTTGCTCTAGAGCAGCGAAAGGGACATTCCGTTTCTTTTGGAATACCGGATGTGCACCGTCCTTCACCTTGAACTTAGCTTTCATTTTAGTACATTTCCCAAGGCCGCCAGAAAAAAAAACCTGGGGAAATTGTTGTTTGAGTTCCTTTTTTAGATTTGCCAAATTGGACGTTGTACTTTGTATCTTGCGACAAAATGTACTCATTGGGCAATCCCAAAGATTGAATTTTTCTATCCAATCTGTTCCAAATAAGTTGTCTGAAGTTTTCAATACGTAGGCTTTGAGCTTTTTGGTAACTCTATTTAGTGTTACTGTAAGTATTACCTCGCCTAAAATGTTAATCTTTTCGCCAGTTACGGATTTTGCTGTTTTATCCGTTTTTAATAAGGTCGGTTTGTTCAATTTTCGCCAAGTACGCCAGTTAATGGTTGAAATATCAGAACCCGAGTCAAGCTGGAATTTAATGGACTTATTGAAAATATCCACAGTTATATATTTTCTTAAATTCCTATCGATAATATTGTCAGATTGAGCTTGCCTAATTTTATTTTTGGGTTTTCTCGTTCTGTTGGCGTACCAGCACGAAGTTAAAGTATGCCCATTTTTATTGCAATTTTTGCAATATTTTTTGTTCTTAACTGGACAGAATTTCATCCAATGCCATTTACCACAATGGTAACATGGTCCGGGCGGTTTCTTTAACTTATTTGGATTTTGGTTACTGCGTAATTTAGGACATGAGATTTGCCTTTTGTCTTTTTGAGGGGAATAGGAGGTAGACTTACTTCTGATTTTATTAATCTGAGTCACACCTGATTCCTCGATAGTGTTTGAGTCACGCTTTACAGATATTACTCTTTGACAGTCCTCTGCCAGTTTTTGGAGAGTCGATCCTTGTTCGTTGTCAAGCTTGGTCAGTACCCGTCGTCTGACTTCGGCGTCTTCTGCAGATACTAGACCTTGTTCGAAAATTAAGCACTTAAAATCATCGGCAGTCAGTTCGGCTAGTTTAAAATCATTACAAAGCTTGTTTACCGATTCTGCAAACGTTAGAAAACCTTGCTGGTTGATTTTGACTGTGTTCATGCATTTCCAACGTTTGTGGAACAAGGTTGTGTTAGGCCCGAATAGTTCGATAGGAGCTTAATAGTCTCTGAAAAACCCTAGTCAGTCGTTTTCTTGGGTAGTATAAAGTCTTCGAACCTACTATGTTCTGTAGTTTCCAGTTTTCTCAATAGAAGACGTACCTTTTTTTTTTACTGGGCCATTGTTCACAGTCTACGTTGAAAATATCTTCGTAGCGCCTGTAAAAAGCCTGGAACTTTTTGTCTTCCTCTGGTACGTATTCAAAGGTTTCTATTGAATTGTAGATTGTACTCTGGGAGAATCTTGTATCTTTTTCAGAGTTTGAGGCTTTTAATGCATTTACGAGTAATTCTTTAAGTTGTTTCTGTTGTAGTTCATCATTCTGAAGAGTAATTTTTTGGAATTCCATTTTTGTTTATGTAATTCCAAAAATATTTGTTGTTGTCTTTCTTCTGATTTTTGTTGCTGATCCAAATTTAGTTTTAACATTTGGGCAAATACCTTTTGCAAATCTTCCATATTTAAAAATGACAGCGCTTTTTTTTGTTGCTTTGAAACACGTGTACTAAGAGGAGGTACAAAAAAAAATCTTGATAGATTTTTGTTCCTTTTTTTTTTCTTTTACAGAAAAAAAAATATGGACAGACAATTAGTTAAACTAAACCAATTATATGTGTTTAGCTTTTTTTCCCCTGTGGTTCCGTTAATTTTAACGTAATTGAATAAATTTTCACCACACATGTATTTTTTTTTTTTTAGAAAGGTACAAAAAAAAGAGAAAACTCACCTCAGTGAATTTGAGAGGAGAATAATTTTATGTCCGAGTTCAACTCAGTTACATAAAAATTTTTTCGATAGTTTTTTCCGAAAACTTGAGTACAATGGTAGTACTTCTGCTCTTGTATTGTCAGTTTGTTTTACGAACAACTGTTTTTTTCCCTGTGTGTGTGGGTGTGTAGAAATCTTTCTTGTATTGGACAGACTTTAATATTCCGTAGATGTCGAATCGCTAGTTCGTCACTGATGTTTGGTATTGGAATATATATATAGACGCTATGTGTTTATTCTGTTTTAAATCGCTCGAATGTGATTAATACCAGCGGTTTTCGACATAATTTCACGTTCAACACAGTTGTGGGAACGCGTGGAGTTTCGTGTATTTTCGGAGATTACTGTCGCTATTGATATGGTGAGAACTGGAAATTCTCTATGAATCCTTCTGTCGCCACTGTTGTGGGACTGGCACTCTCTTAGTCTGTTCATTATATCTATGTTTTCGACGTGAATGCGTTTCTTGAATTCTTTCGTCGACCCAGATGTGGGATTTGGTGAGACAGTGGTATTTAGGTTTCGCCGTGGAAAAAGTGCACACAGGGTTTCTCGATAATACTCCATCGTCGCCAATTGATAACCCTTCACGCAGAACTTTTCCCTGCCATTTCAAGAAAAAGTTTGGGGACCATCGAAAAACAAAAAAAAATAATTATTTTTTAATAATATGTGGAAATTTCCACCCTTTGCTTGATGACGGTCGCGAGACCAAAACACGTAGTAAAACATGGATTAGAACTACTATAACCTCTTTCCTCTTATATATAAGAAAGATATAATAACAACAGGTTCACACTTCTGCTTCTTACTTTGACAACGAATGCCTTTTATGTTTGACCATGAGCCGTTTTAAACTTCGTATATTTGCTTTAATTTCATGAGAAAATAAAGACATTTATTATGCCGTAGACTTACCTGTCACCATTCTGATCTTTATTTCCATTAAACAACATTTCTTAGAAAAACATAGCCATGTACATAATATTAGACAGATATTAGTTGATAACACAACAATACTCACACATACACACAGTATAATGAACCTTCGGATATTGGAGGCCATCTACATTAAAACAAAGCAACCCACACTCAACAAAATCAGATATCAAACTAGCCACAACACATTACATTGCATCTAAACATATGGTTCTGTTGTAAATATTTCGTTCTTTTACTTGGTACGACGCCATAGAACCGCATCATGAATTTACGTCATGCGTCTGCTATTCCGCGACCGTTACCATCGCATAGCAATCTTCTATGTCAGCATAACAGAATATCATCTTTCATGGTGAATATCTTTGTTTAAATGACCATTTAACCACTCTGAAGATGGCTCGTGTGAGCCGAAAGCTTAGATCAAGGAAGAACATAATAAAAAATATCCAAATGTTGGACAATTTTTGTCTTTCTTTTCTCGCGAAATTAAAGCAAATATACGAAGCTTAGAACGGCTCATGATCAAACATAATAGACATTCGTTGTCTGTTATATTTAACAATATATGTTTGAATATAAACATGTAAAGAAAATGCATTGGGATTACTGAGGATAAGAGGCTGCCATAAATCAAATCACCTTATCGAATCCGATCACCAGAAAGTTACAATCCCCTCTTATTCTGTAGTTTATCTGGATCGATATAGATCTGATGAAGGTCGAAAGGCCGACCGAAATGTTGTGTTAACAACAACTGATTATTGATTATCGTTTTCTATGGTTTTGGAGGTTATTTAAAGCCAGAAAATATTTCTAGATTGTAAAAACTTCATTTTTTTAGGGAGATAATAATGGTTTAGTGATACAAGTTTTACTTATTAACCCATATTTGCGGAGAGAAGTGTTGGATTTATACCTTTCCCAAGGGTATTTGCAATAAATTTAACGTGAATTAGAACACGGCTCCTCGATTAACAATTCCGAAACATTATCCTTTACACCACCCGCACATCCAAACTTACAATACCTGATATTCCCAAGCGGTCACCCATCGAGGCACTTCGGTGATCATACGGTATTTCAGATGATGTGGCCGTAAACCAAACAAAACCAAAGATGAGGAGAGGAGTCCGAATGTAAATTTACCACAACGTTTCGGCCGTTGTACGCTCCGGCCTTCTTCAGATGGATGGAATGTCGAACTGAACCCATTTTCAAGGACACATGGCACAGTGGATAAAGGCGTTCGTTAGATCCAGTGACAGAACCCAAAGAGTGTGAGTTCAATACCTGATTAAGGCGGTGGAGAACTTGGAGAGGGGAATTAACAGGAGATAACTGATAACTGACATCCATTAAACATGGCACGTGGAACTAGAACAGTCTACATCAATGAGCGAAATAAAGGGTTCAGTCCGACATTCCAACCAATAATAATGTAAATAGTGTACATAATACCTCATCTCAGAAATATAGACAGATACTGAAAGGCCGAAACGTTGTAATAAATATGGCGACAAAGATGAGGACAATAGTCGGAATAATGTAAATAGTGTACATAATACCTCATCTCAGAAATATAGACAGATACTGAAGAAGGCCGGAGCGTACAACGGCCGAAACGTTGTGATAAACATGGCAACAAAGATGAGGATACTGTAAATATAAGGAAAGGTAAGGAAAGCTACTGTATATTTGGATTCATCGGCGACATATACAGGCGGAACCATGCTGTATGGGCAACATCTTGTCATCTATACCACCCTGCCCAGGCTTCCTTACAGATGGGTAGGATTAAATCCATGGTCATTGATGACCAGCGGAAGCCTGCCTATTTATCTATCTATCTAGCAATGATAACAGCAAAAAAATTGCATTCAAGGACACACGGCACACTTTAGAAGAACGCACGGCACAGTAAAGAGGAACGCACGGCACACTAAAGAGGAACGCACGGTACACTAAAGAGAAGCGCACGGCACACTTTAGAGGAACGCACGGCACACTTTAGAAGAACGTACGGAACACTAAAGAGGAGCGCACGGCACACTTTAGAAGAACGCACGGCACACTAAAGAGGAGCGCACGGCACACTTTTAGAAGAACGCACGGCACACTAAAGAGGAGCGCACGGCACACTTTAGAAGAACGCACGGCACACTAAAGAGGAGCGCACGGCACACTTTAGAAGAACGCACGGCACACTTTAGAAGAACGCACGGCACACTAAAGAGGAGCGCACGGCACACTTTAGAAGAACGCACGGCACACTAAAGAGGAGCGCACGGCACACTTTAGATGAACGCACGGCACACTAAAGAGGAACGCACGGCACACTAAAGAGGAACGCACGGCACACTAGTGGACCGCGGCACGGCGGATGAAAATTACTGGTTCTGATATTAACATATTAAAACCATCCAAAAATACACAATTTTTCCTCTTTTTAAACAGCGAAATAAGAATAAAATATTGTAAACAAACAAAAAAGTTATTAAAGAATTAAGCAGTAATACAAAACAAATACAAGTAAAAAATGACACAACTTACCAACAGTTTCTCTGTACATAAGTTTTCTTTTGACCTTTAAATTTTTTCGAGCTTCGTCCGATGGAATCTTTTCTTTGTTGTTGAAAAAATATATTCACAACAATTTTTGCTGCAAAGTGAATTCCTTTTTCAGTGTCTTGTTTACAAGTAACTAAGCTTATTTTTTAGAATAAATTTCCAAAATTCTTTCAGCAGACTTTCTTGCAGTGGATTCATTATGTTTTCCAATAAATTTATCTGCATAATCAAGTACAGCAAAATAAGCACAAACGGACTCTGCCATTTGGCTTGGTGAAACTGTAAGACCTCCTTGAGAAATTAAGTCAAAGTGCTGCTTCTCTGTAGTATCATCACTATCATTGCCTACCATGACCAGGGAACACATTTCACATTGAAAATATTTAATTAATTTTTTTCAATTTTCTCTAATAAAGAAAAAGATGGTAATGGATATTTCACTAGAAGTAATTTGTAGGCTTGTTGAGATGTGCAGTAGTGAGGCATAACGTATTAGTTCTGCAGAAAATGAAGGATCGATTCTTACTTTGTAATCTTGTCTTGTTTTGTAATTCTTTTAGAATTGAGTATGGTTGTTCTTCCACCACATTTTGCATGTAATTTGTAAAATTTTCTAATGTCCATGTATAAACCACTGTGGTAATAGTGTAGGGGTTCCATTGCACTGGAGTTGGACATGAAAGTTTTGGTCAATGCAAATACATTCTTTTATAGATGGAAAATGTATTTCAATGTTCAAAGGCTATTCTATAAATTAAAATATAATCTTCCTTTTTTTTTAAAATTAAAACCATTAGGACAACACTTTGCTTCTTCCAAGTGAGTAAAATCCTTTATCGTATCAGCCGAAATAAAATCATGTAATTCATCAGTTCGGACCAGTCGTTGTTTTGGAGGCTTTCTGAATTCCCTTGTATTCGGCAAGAGAAGATTTTTTAAATTTTCTGAATGTATTGTGGGTATTGGATGTACATCCCAATTCAGTTTGTTTCGTTTTCCTTTCAAAATAAATTTCTCTTCAAAATGTTTCATCCAGAGAACTGAATTTTTCGTCGGTAACCAATCAATACGATTAAGGAATTTTATCTATTTTTCTAAGAGGTCACATTTTCCAAGAGAAAAAGAAAATGTCGATACTTTTTCACTGTTAGTAACATATCCACCTGAACAGCCAAATGCAACACATTTGTTAACCATTTTTATTAAACAAAATATCTCAATACACTTTATAATTTAATCCTTAAGTACAATGGACGATGAGGTAGAAAATTTATCCAATAGCGTTCATTTGCAAAATGGGCCGCATACGCAATTGAAAATCATAAAAGGGAGCTAACTCACAACTATTTGTAATTCGTAGATTTGTAAAAATAAAAACAAAGTGTAAATATACAATTTAGTGTTGAAAACATGTCTAGGGAATTGAAATAACGTCTGATAAATTCTATGTAATTGTATGTTGTTAACTTACGTTCTAAGAATTCAATTTTTAAAGTTACTTCCCTTTTAGATTAGCAAGTTTCTAAGCGGCCATTCACATTTTTTGTTTACATTATATCGGCCTGTTAGAATTTAGTTATGTGAAATGTGCGTCTGTATGTGGCCGTGCATGTCTATAAAAATGTTAAAAAACATCAAAAGAAAACGGTTAAATTCATAATCTCTTGTAATTTTATATATATATATATATATATATATATATATAAGTTAATCCTAAACTAAAATAATTTAAATATTAATTGCACAAAAATAACCCCAACATTCTACAGCAGCATTCACTCACTTTCGTTTATTAGACATTAAATTATGTCACTTAGCGTTCACCATAATTTACCTCGACTTTTCAGTTAACCTGATGAATATTTATGAGCGTCTATCAAATTTAAACATTTTGAAAACTAATATTTTTACACTTGTTTATAAATACTTGTTTCAATTTTTCACATTTTGCTTTGATAAAGTTCACCAGAACAAAACGCATCGGCTAAGATTGGTTTTTCTTTCGTATTTATTCCTAACCGTATATATATGAAATGGACAAAGTCCGACAATTATTTTAAGACATTTTTATGTTTATACATTCTTTTTACAGATACAAATATTTAAGTAAATACTCTGTTTTATAATAAACAGTATTAAATAGCATTTAGCGGCCTGAATGTCAGAGAAATTTTCATAAAAAATATTCGTTCCCCGACAGGAATCGAACCTGTATCCTATACGGAACCGTCATATAGCCTAAAGTGCCTTAACCGATTGGGCCACAGAGGATCGTTCGATTATCAAGGTTGATTTTACTGCTTTTAAAGTACAATCTTCCATAAATCTCTCACGTACATTCATATCTGCTCACTGCGTATCCAAAAATGTGGCCCAATAATAAACAATCGTCTTTATGCGTTGAAGGACGACTACAATTGTGTAACGATCCTTATATATATATAAATACGATTGTGTAACGATCCTTATATATATATAAATATAAAAGTGAACATAGAAGTCAACACTTAGAGGCGACAGTCTGTTTCATGCTATAAGCAATCGTCAGGCCTGACTCTTTAGGTTCATAGTTAGATTTGCTCTACTTAGCGTATTAAGCACTTTGCTTAATTATTTTTTACTCGTGTCGGAGGTTTTTTCCTTTGGATTCTGGGCTTGGATTCTGGTCGATTATTTCTGCCAAAATTACATGTTCCTAGTTCTTTTTTTTTTAATTCCTTTTATTTATTTATTTTTTTAAGCGTTTCACCCCAAGCTAGGCGGGAAGCCACTAGGACGCAAGGGGTTACAGAAGATTTGGAGCAAGATCAGATAGGAGTGATAGAGGAAAGGCTGAGAAGAAGGATAATGGATAGATTTGACAGGAATGATTGTATTAGGTCAAACAATCGACCCGTAATGCCATAACCCTGGAGCTTGCGAAGAAGGCCGCCATGCCAAACCCTATCAAACGCTTTGGAGATATCTAGGGCCACGACACGAGCTTCCCCGTTATTTTGAAGAGCTTGGTAGATAGTTTCAGTGATGGCCGTAAGCACATCAACTGTAGATCGGGCAAAGCGGAAGCCATATTGCTTGTCTGAGAGCAGGTCATGGGACGTAAGGTGGTTAATCACTTCGGCATTGATTAGGGCTTTGAAGACTTTGCCGAAGAGGGGTAGGAGACTGATAGGACGGTAGTTAGAAGGGTCAGAGGAGTTGCCAGAGTTCTTGAAGACAGGAACAATCGATGAGGACTTCCAGCAGTCAGGAAAACAAGATTCCTTGAGGCAGTAGTTATACAATTTGGAGAGTGCGGGCGCCAGTTCAGGTGCACATTTCTTCAAGACAATGGCTGGTATCCCATCCCCACCACTAGCCTTGTTGGGGTCTAAATTGGAGATAATGCCGAATACCAAAGACGGGGTTATGTGTAACCCACTCAATAGGGCTTCAGTTCTAAGAGGGAAGTCGGGTATGGGTACACCGGAAGAGTCGAGCGTTGAGTTGAATGAAAATTTCCGAGCAAAGCATTCAGCCTTGTCAGCAGAGGAGGTCAGGACTTCGAACTGTTTGAACAAAGAAGGTATAGAGAGTTTGCAATTGTTCAGTACGCTCTTGCAGAGACGCCAATAATCTTTGGAGCCAAATTTGCGAGATGCAATACGTTCCTTCATCCGAGCAGCAAATAGTGACTTAGCATCGTTGAGGACACGCTTACACGCGTTACGGGCGGAGGCAAAGAGATATCTATTGCAGTCCGACATGTCGCTACGAAATAGGTGAAAGAAGTGGTTCCTATGGGCAATGACGGCTGAGCAAGCAGCGAAGAACCAAGGGGAGGAGTGCGACTTGACCCTATATTTCCTTGAGGGGATGAAAGCGTCGATTCCAGCTTTAAACCAGGAAGAGACATCAGAAGCACATTCTTTGAAGGGGAGCGTAAAGACAACATCCCAGGGGACATCAAGAAATCACGGAACGAGTCCCAGTCAACTCGTTGATAGTAGAGCGAGGTTCTAGTGGTAGGAGGTTCTTTGCAGGGGGTGGAGTTGAAGGAGATATTAACAGATACTACAGCATGATCGGAGTTACTAAGAGGGCAGAATTGCGTGGCGCTACAAGACTCTGGGATGGAGGTAAAACACAGATCGAGAAGAGAGGCCTTATCTTCCCGGTTGAAGGCAAAACGAGCCTTTTCTTTCCTTAGGTATTGGTTTGTTCATTTACAAGCCAATACACCTAAGGTTTTCCGGACGAGTATACTTACTTATATTTATAAGATTATTATATATATATATATATATATATATATATATATATATATATATATATATATATTTCAATAAAGGTGCAATTAATTTACAAATTCATGAATTATTCATACAAAAAACAAATACAAAGGTTAATGATTTAATTGGCGAGAAATCCATCGTCGCAAACAATTCAAATAATATACAAAAACCCCGAACCTGTTTATGAATGAAAAGATCCTTGTTTTTCTAAATTTCTGTTGCATAAGTTCTTATTTTTTTTACAAGCTTTCGTCTGTTCCTACAGGCATCCTCAGGTATGGAATAGATTTTGTTCTTGTTTTTACTCTCAGTAATAAGAGGACAACGAAAATATATGTATTGTAATACGAAAAATGCTATTAGAACATATACATATATTTTGCTATATTTCAAAACGATTTTAAATTAACTGGAATATTTTACTAAATTGTTAAAAATCCCTGATTTTAGTCCTATGTACAAATCTCTCAGCACAACGTAATTCTCTTTATTAAAATTCTTCAAAAATAAAATATAATTTTCTGAAACTTTACTTGAGGAAGATTAGCTGATTTAAAGTTTAATTAGACTTTAAATCAGCTAATTTTCCTCAAGTAAGGTTTCATTAAGAAATTTAAACAAATATTAATGACGTTTACTTTAATTAACACAGAAAAGCATTTTTAACATGGAGGTAAGTGTTTTTTATGAGATATAAAAACAAGTTTTTTAGCGATATTTATGTTTGAAATTTTTTCTACAGGGGACGTAACTGTAACAATTACTTAACGAATATAACATGAAAGCCTTTTTATATAATTTTATTTAACAACTCAGTAATCTTAAAACTGCAAGAAAATATAAATAAGCAATCTAATATTTTATTGAATTTTATGTACTTTGGCTTCATAGTTTAACTTACTATTGAAAGGAAAGGTTACTGAATAGAATAATCACACGAAGGTTGGTAATGAACGATAATACTTAGGACAAGAACAACACATATATGATTCACCAGCGGAGCGTAGAAGAAGTAGTCAACTGCTACAAGTGAGTCAAGTGAATCCCACAACTTCAACTGCAGGATATCTACCAACCGCCCCACGCGGTCAGATGTGGCACAAGGCCAAATTCCCTGTAGGTCCCGTTTAAAACGGGATCGGGTAGGTGTTTCTCGAGACGAGACTCTGCCCTTCGACAGACCCTCGTCTGGGAATCCTCTCTGCTCCGGAAGCAGAGAGTTTGAACAGCACAGCTAATTGCAGACCAACATACAGTATTTACTACTGTATTTATGTGGATGGAGACATACCCATTATCGTCCGTAGGTATGCTACAACACTTACGAAGCCGCTTGTTGGGAATTTGAGAAAATTTCCAATAAATAAACTTTACTAGAGTTACCGCTCTTATTTTCTGATAACATCGCGTTTGAACATCCGTATTTAAAAAAAATCGTCATGTTTATACACGCATGAAATAAAATCAAAATTCTTTGTAAAATATTAGGTGTCGTTGAACTTTAGTGAGCTTTTTTATTTATGATTAGAAAATACAGTGTTAAATACAGTGTTAATTTAACAACAATATCACTTGACTGATACGAATTAATACAGAATTTAAAAAGGTTTAAAAAATTTATAAACTATTTTAAATAAAATTATAATTATAAAAACCTAAAAGAATTTTTGTAAAAACTCATTATTTATCAAAAATATTGCCCATAAAAGATATTCATGAAAGCAATTAAAAGCCTTTCTAATTAAACAAATGTCATTTTTATTGCATTTTTAATTTTACGATCCAGAGCAGATTTTATGTAACTTTTCTCAAAAAAAGAAAAGAAATGTTTCTAAAATAATTTCCTTTATTACAGAATAAGTTCTGAAAGTTTCATTAAGATCCAATAATTATCTGATTTTTGCAAGAATTTCCAAATCAATGTGTTTCGCACCGCAAAAAACGCTGAAATTTCACATAATAATTTATAATGAATCGCTGACGCAAGAAAAAGAAAATTTTAAACCAAAATTTCTAAATTTCTAAAACGGATTAAAAACATGTAATTTAATAATAAAAAAATTCTTCGGTCTTTTCTCTTAAGCGAAATATGTTCGACTGTAAAACATTTCGTATTTGTTCTTTATCATAAAGGATGCGATGGATAAATTGTCGTCTAAATTAGCAAATATAGAAATAACTAAGACATCGCATTTTAACAGATATATTTACCAAAATGACACAAAAATATCTTGAAATACTAAAGAGCAAATTAATTCAATAAAAATCGCCATTGTCTTCAACCACGGCCTCCAGACGACTTCGGAATCTCTTGCATCTCTTCTGGACGGTCTCCTTGTTTAAGTTGGTGAATGTTGCCATAATCCTTGCCTTCAGTTCATATTTGGTGTTACAAAGTGTTTTGTTGGTCACTCACTCAACTGCACCCCACACATAATAATCAATGGGGTTGCAGTCTAGGGAGTTAGGCGGCTAGATGTAAGGGGTGATGTGGTCGCAGAAATTGTCTGACAGCCATGACTGAATTTTCTTGCTTGTATGGCATGGTGTAGAGTCCTGTTGTCAGACATAGGGTCTTCCAGCAGCCACTCTTTTGACCCAGGGCAGCATTACATCCTTAAGGCACCTGATCTAAGCCTCCGAAAGGAACTCCCGAATTTGTTGGTGAGGGCATACCTCACCAACAAATTCGGGAGTTCCTTTCTTATCAGAACGATCAGAGTGAGTTTTCCGAGCTGTCGTACCTTCGTAATCACCATTAGACGCATCCAACTCTTTCCGAATCTCATGAACTGTCCTCAGATTGACACCAAACACTTTGAAATGTTCGTATTGGAATTTCCGACACGAATGCCAAGCAGTGGAGCATGCCGTTTCCAAATTTCTAGCGGGGTGAATTGCGTCATGGTGTTTTTCTTCTCACAGACAATGCCCAGCCGACTCACGTATACAGTGCAGTCCATAAAATCAAAAACAAACAATGCGCATGCGTGAAATTAAAATATATATATAATTGCGATAATTTACCCATCCATGCTCTCTCTCTCTCTCTCTCTCTCTCTCTCTCTCTCTCTCTCTCTCTCTCTATATATATATATATATATATATATATATATATATATATATATATATATAAAATTTTTCTTCATTTTTGTTTTAATTTCCAGTGCATGTCCCTTTGAATAGCTCCGTAGGTCTTCATACTCAATCTCCCAACCCTAATCGACTTCCAGTCCGCACACCCACTTCACTCACCACCCCCAAACCTTATAAACATTTCCTTGATATTTTCGACTGAGCTCCCCAGGCACCAGATTCTCTGTGGATAAATGCCAACTCTCTAAGAAAAAACAAACAAACAAAAAAAAAAAAAAAGAAACTAAAAGAAAAACATATCACTCATTGCAATCTATTTTTGTTTAGGCTACGAGATATTGAAACTTAGTTTATTGCAATTTTTTTTTCAACGAGACATTTCATATTACAAAAGAAAAGAAAATCTTGTATTTATATTTCGAAATATATTCCATGTAAACAGTTCTAAGCCTTTTGCCCTTTTGGTAACTGATTAAAATGATCTTACGACAGTTTTCCAAATTTCACCTCCTCTGAATTTATGGCTCGTCGGGTACACTTTATTATGTTTCGATATATGCACTTTTTTTGTCTATTTCTTGTCTTGTTAGGTTAACAGATGCCTGTAGACATTTTCATTTGGCCTATATAACAAAAATAATGATGAGACGAAGAACAATTTTCTATACATCTTCAGTAAACTGACAAAGGTTACATAAGGCGTAGTTAAAGGACGCTTTGCATATTGGGTAATATAATCTAATGAATGAATATACTATAACGCAATAGCATAATTTGATGAATGAATATACTATAACAATAGCATAATTTGATGAATGAATATACTATAACACAGTAGCATAATATGATGAATAAATATACTATAAGAAAACACTATATTCCTCTGATAAGATGGAAGTGTCAACTTCTTTCCGCGAATAGTTATTTGCGGAGCATACAGCCGATTGGGAGGCACGATGAAGTAATGTATAGCGGCTCGGATTGAGGAATCGGAGAGCCGAGTTCGAATTCTAGTCGAATCCTTACGTGCTTGGGAAAGGTATAGATCCTCTTCTTCTGCCCCCAGCTATGGGTAAATAGCAGGACAGACCGTGTTCTCTAGCCTTGGATGGCAACTGGTCTACCGCAGGAAAAAAATGGAAACCTACTGCAGGAAAAGATCTGCTTCGTCAGTCATGTATCGAAAGATACATGATTGCCTAAGCGTGTATCACTCATGGCAGATAACTGACTGATATTCATTTACTCTTCGGAAAGGTATGAATTTTCTTCTCCACTCAGCTATGGGCAAATAGCAGGACAGGCAAGTTTCTCTAGCCTCGGATGTCAACTGGTCTACCACAGGAAGAAATGGCAATCTACTTGCAGGAAAATATCTGCCTCGTCAGTCATGTATCGAAAGATACATGATCGCCTACGCGTGTATCACGCATGGCGCATAAATGAATGACTGATACCCGATAAGAAGCTTTCCCTTTACTCTAATCTTAAACTCTTTAAATCTAGTGTTAACCATCATGTCTCCTAGATAGCCTCATCATCTGTACGTGGCTCTTGGCCTTTTATTGTGTAGACATTTACGAAAAGCAGATACCGAATTACACGGCTAAATAAGACGTTGATGTAGCTTTTTTTTTTTTCAGGAATCACATACAGGGTTTTATTCAAAAAGAAAGTGAAGATTTCGAAAATTGAATGAAAACAAAATGCCAAGTGACAGAAACACGTTCAACACATTACTGGATAGAAATAAAAAGTTCAAAGTTTATTATTTGGATATCTCAAGGATACATGGCCCAGTGGATAAAAACGTTGAAGTAATCCAGTGACCTGACCCAAAGAGTCGTGAGTTCAATACCTGGCCACAGCAGAGGTGAACCAAAAAAAAAACTTGGAGAGTTTAAAGGGACATAACCGAAACTGAGATGTCCAGAAAAAGGCATGGCACGTGGAACGAGAACAATTTACCCCAGTGGAATAAAAACAAGAGAGAGAAACACGTGGAATAGCTAAAAGGCTCGGTTCGAGATTCCAACGTATTCAACGCTGAAGAAGGTCGGAGCGTACAAGGGTCGAAACGTTGTGAATATGGCAGTAAAGATGAGGATAACAGTCCGAACAATGTAAATAGTGTAAATAGTTAAAATGCCTCATCTCAGAAATATAGACCGATCCTGACGAAGGCCGAAGCTGGATGTCAGTTATCACTTATTTCCTGTTAATTTCCCTCTCCAAGTTCTCCACTGCCTTAACTGGGTAGTGAATTCAAAACTCTTTTGGGCCTGTTAAACATGGCACGTGGAACTAGAACAGTCTACCCCAATGAGCGAAATAAAGGGTTCAGTTCGACATTCCAACCACCTGAAGAAGGCCGGAGCGTACAAGGGCTGAAACGTTGTAATAAATATGGCGACAAAGATGAGGACAATAGTCCGAATAATGTAAATAGCGTACATAATACCTCATCTCAGAAATATAGACAGATACTGAAGGGCTGAAACGTTGTAATAAATATGGGGACAAAGATGAGGATAATAGTCCGAATAATGTAAATAGCGTACATAATACCTCATCTCAGAAATATAGACAGATACTGAAAGGCCGAAACGTTGTAATAAATATGGCGACAAAGATGAGGACAATAGTCCGAATAATGTAAATAGCGTACATAATACCTCATCTCAGAAATATAGACAGATACTGAAGGGCCGAAACGTTGTAATAAATATGGCGACAAAGATGAGGACAATAGTCCGAATAATGTAAATAGCGTACATAATACCTCATCTCAGAAATATAGACAGATACTGAAGGGCCGAAACGTTGTAATAAATATGAGGACAATAGTCCGAATAATGTAAGTAGTGTACATAATACTTCATCTCAGAAATGTAGACAGATACTGAAATGCCGACACATTGTAATAAATATGGCGACAAAGATGCGGACTATAGTCCGAATAATGTAAATAGTGTACATAATACCTCATCTCAGATATATAGACAGATACAGATAAAAGTGTATATAACACCATATTACTGCTGGGTACAAATTATAAAACAAAATGTTTCAAATTTATATTCTTCATTGAAAATTACGCTAAAACAACTGGATAGTATAATATATTGCATTGTAATATACTTAAACTGTTCAGTATAATTTACCTTTGAAGTAAATGAAGGTCTTATTTGATGGCACGATAATTTAGTAACAATGTATTTGTGTTATGCTTCTTGTTCATATACAATTTGTGAAGCTTCATTAGATAATTTGATTGCTCTTTCTACACCTAAACTTGATATCCGGTAACGAATTAGAAAAAAAAATGTTTCATTATTTATCATGTCAAATCCCAACTTTCAAATCCAGTGCATTCCACGGATCCGAAATCGACCTGCCGAATTCAGGGTAAATGCTGTCACTGTTTACATTCTAATTTCAAACCATAGATTCTGTTGTTGGAAAGTTTTTATCTTATACCTTAGAGTGGAAAGCCAATTTGTTAATATATGATCTGCTCAACAGATGAGAGACTGATCGGATCCAGGATTTCAATCTGGGCAATATCAAGTATCCCTAACTGAAAATAATTAAAAATGTTTGTGCTGAGTTTACGTTTCTGTGACGTTTCTGTGAGTGTGTGACGTCGACAGGATTCGTCCGTGTTAATAACTTTCAAAACGCTTCTGGGGCGAGGGCAAAAACCACGAAGGGGAAAGCTGGGTAGGGATGGTGGATTGTAACAACAATCTTTACAAGCGTATAATGAATACAAGTCCTATTTAAGCCTGGCGCTGCATGTTGCCATTTCAACAACAGTTCAATAAACTATGTTTAGAACGCGTCTCTCGCCAACCAAAGACTTAAAAGAAACCAAGTGAGAAAGAGGGAGGAGAGGAAGAAAGAGCTATATATATATATATATATATATATATATATATAGATAGATAGATAGATAGATATTTAGGCGGGAAAGAGGAACGGAAAATAAAAAGAAGAGATAAAGAATGAAAGAGCCAGAGAACTGCCAAGGATAATGGTTGCACGTAGTGCGCATGCGTAGACGGGCGACACAGGATTTTGTGGGTATTCGTCTGGGATATTCTGCTCTTCCCAAGGGCGCGATTCTTCACGTTTTGGTGAGCAGAGGACAAACTTATCAAGGTAGATGTGAGGAACAAGTGTGTCATCGGTCTGGTAACCAGTACAGTAAACACATCGTTTCACCACTACCCATCCACTTCATTCTCAACACCCGGTCGGTGGAGCGTAAATTCGTAAAAGTCCAACTCTCTTTGCTGAAAGCCATTGTGTCCAACATTTTTCGGCCTCAGTGAATTATATTCCATCTCGCTTGGCCAATAATTAGACGTACGTCTTCGCTGACCGATCATCATAATACGATGCCATCGTTAAAGTAATGGCAGAAACAAGTAAAAAGAAATCTATATTTCTTTCGTCATATATATTTTTTTAAATCTTGTATAAACAGGGTCTATGTCTGTCCTATCGTGTAAACCGGACATATTTTGACTTTAAACAAAGAGTGCAAGTCCTTTGCAGGGATAAGAAAGAACACATACTATGCACGTATTTGAGGATCAAATGGGATTAATTGAATTCAAAAAAAGTATATAAACAAATGTTTTATTTGAACAAAGTATCTGTAAGCAAAAAAAAAAAAAAAAAAAAATGTTTTTTTGCAATCCTCTGCCAGCCGCAATGATGGAGAATGCATTACTATGTATCATCGCCAGCGAGACAAGCTGCAAGTGCCACCCCATTTCGCAAGGCTCGTCTTTTAATCGAGACGTCATCCCGCCAACCCTCCGAACGAACGCCATCGAAACAGGGCCAATAACTCCAGAAGTCTTCACTGCCACAGGAGTAGAAATAAATCTGTCCGCAAGAGAAGAAATAATTGAAATAAAATTGCAGCCATCCTTATCTATCTATCTATCTATCTATCTATCTATCTATCTATCTATCTATCTATCTATCTATCTATCTATCTATCTATGATTTGGGATCAAATACAGATCAAATAGGAAACGTTTATCAATCTAACATGTTTCACTTTTATTAAAGTTTCATCAGAGAATGAGATTGGTAGAAAAAAATAAAGAAATTTCAGTATCTTTACTTCAATTTCTTGAAATTATGGATAGACGAGTTGTCTCCCCTTGAATTCGGAACGCCACATATTATGCTAACGTTGGTGTAGAAGAGTCGAATGCACGTGATACATGATTGACCAATGAAAATCAAACACTAAAGTAAAAATACCAGCATTTATTTCTTCTTTTTTACATATCTACATTCTTATATTCTTAAAAGTTTGTTTCTCTCTCTCTCTCTCTCTCTATCTATCTATCTATCTCAGTCGTTAATGTCGTTCATATCTATCTATCTATCTATCTATCTATCTATCTATCTATCTATCTATCTATCTATCTCGGTCCATATCTATCTATAGATATAGATTGAAATATGAAAATATCTGAAAAAAAGCTTTTTCATCGATCTAATAAATAATTATGCATCCAATTTAGTTTAGACTAAGAAGAGCTACAAATACAAGTTACTTATGCAATCCTTGATATCCCGGGTCAAATGAATCCAAACTCGACCAATACAAAGTTATATTACTCGAAAATAAAAGCATATATGAAATATTTTTGAATCATAGTTTCCCCAAGCAACTTTAAAGCTTGGGTCTTAAATTTCTTGGGAATTTGACAGGTGATAAAGCGCCGAGTAAGCAAAAGCTTTACGGAAAGAACGATAACGGCAGTTGATGAAGAACTAGCTTTACACGTAACTTGTATGACATCAGCAGACGAGCTATTAGCCGGTTGAACGAAAACATGAAATGTACTACCAACAAAACAAAAAGAAACGAAATAACCGGTTGAAGAGAAACTTGTCCGAATCAATGGACATTGTTTACTCGTGTTTGTTTCTGTAGAATACAACGCCAAATAAGCATCCCGTCTCATCCATACACTCCGAAGTAGAAAAGAAACAAAACAAAAAAAAAGAAAAGAAAAGAAGAAAACATGCAAAAAAAAAAAAAAAATGATGAAACAAATAAATAAATAAAACCCCCCAAAAACATTACGATTCGGTTATCTGCATGACGTCATCATGTTTTTAACAACCAGGTCGCTGTGGGGTGATATCCTGCGAGAGCGAGATGCGTGAACGAGTGAGAGAGAGGCGTGTCTGTCTGCGTGCCTATGTCAGTAGAGAGATTTTATGCCAATACCTGATAGAAAAACGCAAACAAATAGACCCGTGAGTCTAGAAGTCACACACGTTCGTCTGCATTATAATATCAAGCATGTATTTGAAATTGTTTATGGATACAGCGAGGGTTTTCTTTTTTTTAAATATAATAACAAATAATAAGTTCCGAAAGTTAACACCAACCAGCCGATGGGAAACGCACAAGAAAGCGCGTGCGCGCGCGCATGCGCGCACACAACAAACACGCACGCATACACACACACAAATACCGCGTGTGCACACGCAAACGAATAATTTTGTACATTAATTTATAGAAGCTAGGTACGAAATAGTGTTAAATTTAATATAATATTAAGGAAAAGAAAAAAATTATGAAATGAAAAGGGAGAAAGAAACAGAACAAAAGAAAGAAACGAAGATAAAGAAAGTAGACTATGTATGGAGAAGTAAAGAGGGATGAGAAAAGGAAAGAAAAAAGAAAGAAAGAAATGAGGTGGGCGAGGTTAATGAAAGAAGGAAGGTTAGGAAGGTGTAAAGAAAAAGAGAAAGGAAGAAGGTGGGTAGTGTTAAAAAAAAGAAAAACAGAAACTTGGGAAGTGATAAAGAAAGAAAGAAAGAGTGAGAAAGAAAGAAGGTTGGAGGGTTAAAGAAAGAAAGAAAGAAAGAAAGAAAGAAAGAAAGAAAGAAAGTAAGTAAGTAAGAAAGAAAGAAAGAAAGAGGAGGCGGTAAAGAAAAAGGGAGAAAGTGGGCGGAGTTAAAGAAAGAAAAAATTGTGAAGGGGTAAAGAAAGAAAGACAATGATTGGGGTTAAAGAAAGACAGAAAGCCAGAAACTTGGGAGGGAGTAAAGAAAGAAAGAAAGAAAGATAGAAAGAAAGAAAGAAAGAAAGAAAGGAAGGAAGAAAGAACGGAAGAAAGAAAGGAAGAAAGAAAGAAAGGAAGAAAGAAAGAAAGAAAGAAAGAAAGAAAAGAAAAAAGAAGGTGATCGGGGTTAAAGAAAGAAAGAAATGGAAGAAAAGCAGTGGAATGAAAAGAAAAGAAAGAAAGAAACTCGTGAGGTGGGAAAGAAGAAAAAAGAAAGAAAGAAAGAAAATGAGCGGGGTTAAAGACAGACAAAGAAACTTGGGAGGGAGTTAAGAAAGAAAGAAAAAAAGAAAGAAAGAAAGAAAGAAAGAAAGAAAGAAGGTATGTGGGTGTTAAAGAAACAAATTGTGAGTAGGAAAGAAAGAAAGAAAGAAAGAAAGAAAGAAAGAAAGAAAGAAAGAAAGAAAGCAAAAAAGACAGAAAGAAAGAAAGAAAGAAAGATGATGATCGGGGTTAAAGAAAGAAAGAAAGAAAGAAAGAAAGAAAAAGAAACTTGGGAGGGAGTAAAAAAAGAAAGAAAGAAAGAAAGAAAGAAAGAAAGAAAGAAAGAAAGATGATGATCGGAGTTAAAGAAAGAAAGAAAGAAACTTGGGAGGAAGAAAGAAAGGAAGAAAGAAAGAAGAGAAGAAGAAGAAGATAACGAAGAAGAAGAAATTGTTTTCTTTCGTTGTTTGCATCAGTCATTCCAATCGTTTGTTTTACTCAGTTCTGTTTTTATTATAATTATTGCTCGAATCAACAGAGTTGCAAAGGAAGAAATAATTCCAGGGCAACAATTTGTAATAAAGACGTCACATTTGAAAAAAGTGAATGGCGAGTAAAAAGATGAAATAGGCATAATAAGAAATAATGAACAAAGGTTAAGATGGAAAGATGGAGTCACAATTTCGAGCTGCAATTTCGAGAAATGGCAGGGAATTAAGACTGTAAAGAGAAGAAAGCAGAAATGAAGGAAGATAGTAAAAATATCTATCTATCTATCTATCTATCTATCTATCTATCTATCTATCTATCTATCTATCTATCTATCTATCTATCTATCTATATCCAAGCTTGTTTCGCTCTTTATTTCTCTTTCTTTCTTTCTTCTTTCTTTCTTTCTTTCTTTCTTTCTTTCTTTCTACCCTAACCTGTTTCTCTCTTTCTTTCTTTTTCTATCTATCTATCTATCTATCTATCTATCTATCTATCTATCTATCTATCTATCTATCTATCTCAGACTGTTACTATCTATGTGTCTGTTTCTCTCTATATATCCTAATCTGTTTGTATCATGAGAGAGAGAGAGAGAGAGAGAGAGAGAGAGAGAGAGAGAGAGAGAGAGAGAGAGAGTGAGAGAGAGAATATAAGAAAGAAATTGATATTTTATATATATATGTATGTATGTATGTATGTATGTATGCATACAGTCCTCTAACATTATTTACATTAATCGGACGAATATAATGGGTTTGGTTCGAAATTCCAATCACCTGAAGAAGTCCGGAGCGTACAAAGGCCGAAACGTTGTGAATATGGCGATGAAGATAAGGATGACAGTCTGAATAATGTAAATAATATAAGTAATCATAATACGTCATCTCAGAGATATAGAGGCGGAAACGTTGTGAATATGGCAATGAAGATGAGGATAACAATCTGAATTATGTAAATAATTCAAGTAATCATAATACCTCATCTCAGAGATATAGAGGCCGAAACGTTGTGAATATGGCAATGAAGATGAGGATAACAATCTGAATTATGTAAATAATTCAAGTAATCATAATACGTCATCTCAGAGATATAGACAGATATAGATTTCTAATTTTAGATCGCTCTCTCTGGACATATTCCCGATGGCTGTTAATGTGACTTGATACCTTCATGTCATTCTTTGTTTCCCATTTTGTCTTTTGTTGAATATATAGACAGAACTCGGTTATTATATTTATAGTTTTCTGGCCATGAGACCCGGGTTCGAATCTAACCACAGTCAATCTGTCAGGAAAGAAACTTCCTGATGTTATCTGCTTGGAGGGGAGGGGGCCATCCCAAGGTGCGGCACTTTTGGAAAGGGCCTTAAAATCATGCTACGGATTGACCCAAGCCTTGTGAGGGGAAATGGGTAGACGGTACCCTTGGGGGCCGTCGATAGCTGTGCTAGCACGAAGTCATAAATCATCGTGACTGAGGCTTTGAGCGTGATACGCATGTTAAAACTGTTGATCACCTTAGAGAACGCGCACACTGCCAGAACCTATAAGATAGCGAAGTTGCAGTATAAATCACGGGTGAGCTTTACAAATGTACCTGAGCAAGTCTCTGCAATAGGGATTAGCTAGCCACCTTAGTAGACGGGTATCTGCGAATACGAGTGGCCAGCTAAAGATATTTATATAGGAAGAGTGACCAAGATCGGAGACAGAACTTTTATATATAGAGTGGGGGGGAATTTATATATATATATATATATATA
>CAHIKZ030004531.1:282500-285000 GCA_903632075.3 Acanthosepion pharaonis
TGAGAAATGGGGGAGGCCTTCGAACTACTTCATGAAGCCTAAATCTCATCACCGGTGAATGGCTACTTGCTGAGCTTACCCCAAGCCCCGGTAGGTTATTTCGCAAAACCTACCCACACGTGCACAGCCGCCCAACCCGACCATCTCCACCCTGGGGCCACACGCACATCGCATCAAATGGTTGGTGCACGAACTTTTTGCCTTGTAGGGTTCCGACTTCAAAGATCGACTCGCCACGGCAGGAACGGTTTGATTGAGTATGGATTAATTTCTGGTAGGTAATGTGTTCGCCCCCTCGAACCGTCTTCTCCCCGATACGACCCCACACAGAGTTGTGTTAGGTTCAAATATTGCCCACAGTACGGTTTCTAAGTTTCGGAAAATTCAGGAAAAGAGATTTCATGCAGTGATGTAAACAAACTGCTTTCACCAGCAGCAGAAAATTTCCATTTATTTTGCCTCAGTTTTTCATTTTCTCGTGTTTCTTTTCATTTTTTTACTTTCTTTTCTCCATTAAAACTTTCTTTTGCCTTTTTCCTTTATTTGATTTCAATTTCTTTCTTTCTTTCTTTCTTTCTTTCTTTCTTTCTTACAATTTATTCTTCCCTCGTTTCTTTCTTTCTGTACCCCTCACACTTTAGTGTGTATGTTTCTTTAACCTACCACTTTTTTTTTGCCTAGTTTCTTTCGGTCGTTCTTTGTTTGTTTGTTTCTTTCTTTCTTTCTTTAACCTCCGACTTTATACTTCCTATGTTTGTTTTCTTTCTTTCTTTCATTTCATTTCTTTGTTTGTTTGTTTGTTTCTTTCTTTCGTTAACCTCCCACTTTATACTTCCTATGTTTTGTTTTATTTCTTTCTTTCTTTCTTTCTTTCTTTCTTTCTTTCTTTCTTTCTTTCTTTCTTTCTTTCTTTCTTAACTCCCACCCAAGTTTCTCTCTGTCTGTCTTTAACCCCGCTCACCTTCTTTCTTTCTTTCTTTCTTTCTTTCTTTATTTATTTATTTATTTACTGCTTCCCAGTTTGTTTTTCTTTCTTTAACCTCGCCCACCTTTTTTCTTCTTTCCCACCTCACGAGTTTCTTTCTTTCTTTTCTTTTCATTCCACTACTTTTCTTCCATTTCTTTCTTCCTTCCATTTCTTTCTTTCTTTCTTTCTTTCTTTCTTTCTTTCTTTCTTTCTTTCTTTCTTTCTACTTTATTCTTCACTAGTTTGTTTCTTTCTTTCTTTGGTTTGCCTAGTTCCTTTCTAAAATCTTTCTGTCTTTTTTTTATATCCCACACTTCATACTTTCCTATTTTCTGTCTTTCTTTCTCACTTTTATCTTTCTTTTTCATTCCTCCTACTTTATTCACCTCTAGTTTATTCTTTAGTTTTCTCTCTATCTTTCCCATTCCTTTGTTAATAGAATAAAGATTATATAAATAGGCTGCTCGTGTTCAATTATTAATGTCATATATATATATATATATATATATATATATATATATATATATATATATATATATATACATACATATATATATATATTTATATATATATTTTAAATAAAAACAGATACTATATATATATATATATATATATATATATATATATATATATATATATATATATATATATTTTAAATAAAAACAGACCACTTTAAGGTTCCATGGAACCTTAAAAAGGGTCTGTTTTATTTAAATTATTTGCTCTGGATTTGCATTGAGCTCTCTGTATTTTATCTTTCATTTGGTCTACCCATACGGATTACCTAGTTTTTCATAATCTAAAATATATATATATATATATATATATATATATATATATATATATATGACACATACCACGTCACAAACACAATCTATTCATCACAGTTTAAATTTTGAAAGTCCTAGAACTGTTAAACCGGTAAAATAAATATTCTTAAACACTCCACTTGCATTTTCTTATACCCGTGCAGGATATATAAAAGAACTTAATTCTTATATATATATATATATATATATATATATATATATATATATATATATATATATATATATATATATATGTTAAAGACAGCAGAAATTTTGTGTCGATTAATTTTATTGATTAATAATGATTATTGCAGCCTTCTGCTTACCTCTCACCTTTTCCCTCCATTATTTTCCCTTCCGACAATATATTAGGTTGAGTCATTAATGATTTCTTTTTTCTTTTATTAAATTTATTCATAAAAAATAGAATACAATTAAAGCTCTTTTACAAACTGAAGGTGGCTTACACGCACCAAAACAAAGTCAAAAGTCCATATAAACAATATGTCCGCAGTCATTCGTTTTTGAATTATTAAGTTTAAAGAAAGTTTACTGTAGATGTTGCTGAGTTGCCATGCAGACTAAGTTACATTTGTCATTCATGTACATTTGATGCTAGTCAATCATCAAAGTTTAATGTATGTAGTAGTGATTTAACTGAGAAGTGTTTCGTTTAACAATGGCAGGATATTTATATCGTGAGCAGGCAGATATGTTTTTTTTT
>CAHIKZ030004531.1:290000-362500 GCA_903632075.3 Acanthosepion pharaonis
TAACAGTTCAGTACTCTTTTTCTTTGTTTCTCTTGCTTCAAGTCTCTTCTTCATCTGTCGGTGGAGATTGTCCAGAATTCACTGCCATATAGGAGGACTGATATTACATAACAGTTCAGTACTTTTCTTTTTTCTTTGTTTCTTTCATCTGCCATATAGGAGGACTTACATAAAGTCTACTCTTTCTTTTGTTTCTGTTGCTTCAAGTCACTTCTTCATCTGTGAGGAGATTGTCCAGAATTCACTGCCATATAGGAGGACTGATATTACATAACAGTTCAGTACTCTTTTCTTTGTTTCTGTTGCTTCAAGTCTCTTGTCCAGAATTCACTGCCATATAGGAGGACTGATATTACATAACAGTTCAGTACTCTTTTCTTTGTTTCTGTTGCTTCAAGTCTCTTCTTCATCTGTGAGGAGATTGTCCAGAATTCACTGCCATATAGGAGGACTGATATTACATAACAGTTCAGTACACTTTTCTTTGTTTTTCTTGCTTCAAGTCTCTTCTTCATCTGTGAGGAGATTGTCCAGAATTCACTGCCATATAGGGGGACTGATATTACATAACAGTTCAGTACTCTTTTCTTTGTTTCTGTTGCTTCAAGTCACTTCTTCATCTGTGAGGAGATTGTCCAGAATTCACTGCCATATAGGAGGACTGATATTACATAAACAGTTCTTTGTTTCTTTTTTCTTTGTTTCTCTTGCCATAAGATATTACATAACAGTTCAGTACTCTTTTTTTGTTTTCATCTGTTCATCTGAGGAGATTGTCCAGAATTCACTGCCATATAGGAGGACTGATATTACATAACAGTTCAGTACTCTTTTTTCTTTGTTTCTCTTGCTTCAAGTCTCTTCTTCATCTGTGAGGAGATTGTCCAGAATTCACTGCCATATAGGGGGACTGATATTACATAACAGTTCAGTACTCTTTTCTTTTTCTGTTGCTTCAAGTCACTTCTTCATCTGTGAGGAGATTGTCCAGAATTCACTGCCATATAGGAGTACTGATATTACATAACAGTTCAGTACTCTTTTCTTTGTTTCTCTTGCTTCAAGTCTCTTCTTCATCTGTGAGGAGATTGTCCAGAATTCACTGCCATATAGGAGGACTGATATTACATAACAGTTCAGTACTCTTTTCTTTTGTTTCTGTTGCTTCAAGTCTCTTCTTCATCTGTGAGGAGATTGTCCAGAATTCACTGCCATATAGGAGGACTGATATTACATAACAGTTCAGTACTCTTTTCTTTTTTCTGTTGTTTCAAGTCTCTTCTTCATCTGTGAGGAGATTGTCCAGAATTCACTGCCATATAGGAGGACTGATATTACATAACAGTTCAGTTCTCTTTTCTTTGTTTCTGTTGCTTCAAGTCTCTTCTTCATCTGTGAGGAGATTGTCCAGAATTCACTGCCATATAGGAGGACTGATATTACATAACAGTTCAGTACTCTTTTCTTTGTTTCTGTTGCTTCAAGTCTCTTCTTCATCTGTGAGGAGATTGTCCAGAATTCACTGCCATATAGGAGGACTGATATTACATAACAGTTCAGTACTCTTTTTTTGTTTCTTTGCTTCAAGTCTTCTTCATCTGTGAGGAGATTGTCCAGAATTCACTGCCATATAGGGGGACTGATATTACATAACAGTTCAGTACTCTTTTTCTTTGTTTCTGTTTGTCACTTCTTCATCTGTGAGGAGATTGTCCAGAATTCACTGCCATATAGGAGGACTGATATTACATAACAGTTCAGTACTCTTTTCTTTGTTTCTGTTGCTTCAAGTCTCTTCTTCATCTGTGAGGAGATTGTCCAGAATTCACTGCCATATAGGAGGACTGATATTACATAACAGTTCAGTACTCTTTTCTTTGTTTCTGTTGCTTCAAGTCTCTTTTCTTTGTTTCTCTTCTTCATCTGTGAGGAGATTGTCCAGAATTCACTGCCATATAGGGGACTGATATTACATAACAGTTCAGTACTCTTTTCTTTGTTTCTGTTGCTTCAAGTCTCTTCTTCATCTGTGAGGAGATTGTCCAGAATTCACTGCCATATAGGAGGACTGATATTACATAACAGTTCAGTACTTTTTCTTTGTTTCTGTTGCTTCAAGTCTCTTCTTCATCTGTGAGGAGATTGTCCAGAATTCACTGCCATATAGGAGGACTGATATTACATAACAGTTCAGTACTCTTTTCTTTGTTTCTGTTGCTTCAAGTCTCTTCTTCATCTGTGAGGAGATTGTCCAGAATTCACTGCCATATAGGAGGACTGATATTACATAACAGTTCAGTACTTTTTCTTTTTTCTTTGTTTCTGTTGCTTCAAGTCTTCTTCTTCATCTGTGAGGAGATTGTCCAGAATTCACTGCCATATAGGAGGACTGATATTACATAACAGTTCAGTACTCTTTTCTTTGTTTCTGTTGCTTCAAGTCTCTTCTTCATCTGTGAGGAGATTGTCCAGAATTCACTGCCATATAGGAGGACTGATATTACATAACAGTTCAGTACTCTTTTCTTTGTTTCTGTTGCTTCAAGTCACTTCTTCATCTGTGAGGAGATTGTCCAGAATTCACTGCCATATAGGAGGACTGATATTACATAACAGTTCAGTACTCTTTTCTTTGTTTCTGTTGCTTCAAGTCTCTTCTTCATCTGTGAGGAGATTGTCCAGAATTCACTGCCATATAGGAGGACTGATATTACATAACAGTTCAGTACTCTTTTCTTTGTTTCTGTTGCTTCAAGTCACTTCTTCATCTGTGAGGAGATTGTCCAGAATTCACTGCCATATAGGAGGACTGATATTACATAACAGTTCAGTACTCTTTTCTTTGTTTTCTGTTGCTTCAAGTCACTTCTTCATCTGTGAGGAGATTGTCCAGAATTCACTGCCATATAGGAGGACTGATATTACATAACAGTTCAGTACTCTTTTCTTTGTTTCTGTTGCTTCAAGTCTCTTCTTCATCTGTGAGGAGATTGTCCAGAATTCACTGCCATATAGGAGGACTGATATTACATAACAGTTCAGTACTCTTTTCTTTGTTTCTGTTGCTTCAAGTCTCTTCTTCATCTGTGAGGAGATTGTCCAGAATTCACTGCCATATAGGAGGACTGATATTACATAACAGTTCAGTACTCTTTTCTTTGTTTCTGTTGCTTCAAGTCTCTTCTTCATCTGTGAGGAGATTGTCCAGAATTCACTGCCATATAGGAGGACTGATATTACATAACAGTTCAGTACTCTTTTCTTTGTTTCTGTTGCTTCAAGTCTCTTCTTCATCTGTGAGGAGATTGTCCAGAATTCACTGCCATATAGGAGGACTGATATTACATAACAGTTCAGTACTCTTTTCTTTGTTTCTGTTGCTTCAAGTCTCTTCTTCATCTGTGAGGAGATTGTCCAGAATTCACTGCCATATAGGAGGACTGATATTACATAACAGTTCAGTACTCTTTTTCTTTGTTTCTGTTGCTTCAAGTCTCTTCTTCATCTGTGAGGAGATTGTCCAGAATTCACTGCCATATAGGAGGACTGATATTACATAACAGTTCAGTACTCTTTTCTTTTGTTTCTGTTGCTTCAAGTCTCTTCTTCATCTGTGAGGAGATTGTCCAGAATTCACTGCCATATAGGAGGACTGATATTACATAACAGTTCAGTACTCTTTTTCTTTTTTTTCTGTTGCTTCAAGTGAGGAGATTTCTTCATCTGTGAGGAGATTGTCCAGAATTCACTGCCATATAGGAGGACTGATATTACATAACAGTTCAGTACTCTTTTCTTTTTGTTTCTGTTGCTTCAAGTCTCTTCTTCATCTGTGAGGAGATTGTCCAGAATTCACTGCCATATAGGAGGACTGATATTACATAACAGTTCAGTACTCTTTTCTTTTGTTTCTGTTGCTTCAAGTCTCTTCTTCATCTGTGAGGAGATTGTCCAGAATTCACTGCCATATAGGAGGACTGATATTACATAACAGTTCAGTACTCTTTTCTTTGTTTCTGTTGCTTCAAGTCTCTTCTTCATCTGTGAGGAGATTGTCCAGAATTCACTGCCATATAGGAGGACTGATATTACATAACAGTTCAGTACTCTTTTCTTTGTTTCTGTTGCTTCAAGTCTCTTCTTCATCTGTGAGGAGATTGTCCAGAATTCACTGCCATATAGGAGGACTGATATTACATAACAGTTCAGTACTCTTTTCTTTGTTTCTGTTGCTTCAAGTCTCTTCTTCATCTGTGAGGAGATTGTCCAGAATTCACTGCCATATAGGAGGACTGATATTACATAACAGTTCAGTACTCTTTTCTTTTGTTTCTGTTGCTTCAAGTCTCTTCTTCATCTGTGAGGAGATTGTCCAGAATTCACTGCCATATAGGAGGACTGATATTACATAACAGTTCAGTACTCTTTTCTTTGTTTCTGTTGCTTCAAGTCTCTTCTTCATCTGTGAGGAGATTGTCCAGAATTCACTGCCATATAGGAGGACTGATATTACATAACAGTTCAGTACTCTTTTCTTTGTTTCTGTTGCTTCAAGTCTCTTCTTCATCTGTGAGGAGATTGTCCAGAATTCACTGCCATATAGGAGGACTGATATTACATAACAGTTCAGTACTCTTTTCTTTGTTTCTGTTGCTTCAAGTCTCTTCTTCATCTGTGAGGGAGATTGTCCAGAATTCACTGCCATATAGGAGGACTGATATTACATAACAGTTCAGTACTCTTTTCTTTGTTTCTGTTGCTTCAAGTCTCTTCTTCATCTGTGAGGAGATTGTCCAGAATTCACTGCCATATAGGAGGACTGATATTACATAACAGTTCAGTTCTTTTCTTTGTTTCTGTTGCTTCAAGTCTCTTCTTCATCTGTGAGGAGATTGTCCAGAATTCACTGCCATATAGGAGGACTGATATTACATAACAGTTCAGTACTCTTTTTTCTTTGTTTCTGTTGCTTCAAGTCTCTTCTTCATCTGTGAGGAGATTGTCCAGAATTCACTGCCATATAGGAGGACTGATATTACATAACAGTTCAGTACTCTTTTTTTTTTGTTTCTGTTGCTTCAAGTCTCTTCTTCATCTGTGAGGAGATTGTCCAGAATTCACTGCCATATAGGAGGACTGATATTACATAACAGTTCAGTACTCTTTTCTTTGTTTCTGTTGCTTCAAGTCTCTTCTTCATCTGTGAGGAGATTGTCCAGAATTCACTGCCATATAGGAGGACTTTTGATATTCACTTCTTCATCTGTGAACAGTTCAGTACTCTTTTCTTTGTTTCTGTTGCTTCAAGTCTCTTCTTCATCTGTGAGGAGATTGTCCAGAATTCACTGCCATATAGGAGGACTGATATTACATAACAGTTCAGTACTCTTTTCTTTTGTTTCTGTGTTGCTTCAAGTCTCTTCTTCATCTGTGAGGAGATTGTCCAGAATTCACTGCCATATAGGAGGACTGATATTACATAACAGTTCAGTACTCTTTTTCTTTGTTTCTGTTGCTTCAAGTCTCTTCTTCATCTGTGAGGAGATTGTCCAGAATTCACTGCCATATAGGAGGACTGATATTACATAACAGTTCAGTACTCTTTTCTTTGTTTCTGTTGCTTCAAGTCTCTTCTTCATCTGTGAGGAGATTGTCCAGAATTCACTGCCATATAGGAGGACTGATATTACATAACAGTTCAGTACTCTTTTCTTTGTTTCTGTTGCTTCAAGTCTCTTCTTCATCTGTGAGGAGATTGTCCAGAATTCACTGCCATATAGGAGGACTGATATTACATAACAGTTCAGTACTCTTTTCTTTGTTTCTGTTGCTTCAAGTCTCTTCTTCATCTGTGAGGAGATTGTCCAGAATTCACTGCCATATAGGAGGACTGATATTACATAACAGTTCAGTACTCTTTTCTTTGTTTCTGTTGCTTCAAGTCTCTTCTTCATCTGTGAGGAGATTGTCCAGAATTCACTGCCATATAGGAGGACTGATATTACATAACAGTTCAGTACTCTTTTCTTTGTTTCTGTTGCTTCAAGTCTCTTCTTCATCTGTGAGGAGATTGTCCAGAATTCACTGCCATATAGGAGGACTGATATTACATAACAGTTCAGTACTCTTTTCTTTGTTTCTGTTGCTTCAAGTCTCTTCTTCATCTGTGAGGAGATTGTCCAGAATTCACTGCCATATAGGAGGACTGATATTACATAACAGTTCAGTACTCTTTTCTTTGTTTCTTTCAAGTTTCTTCATCTGTGAGGAGATTGTCCAGAATTCACTGCCATATAGGAGGACTGATATTACATAACAGTTCAGTACTCTTTTCTTTGTTTTGTTGTTTCAAGTCTCTTCTTCATCTGTGAGGAGATTGTCCAGCATTCACTGCCATATAGGAGGACTGATATTACATAACAGTTCAGTACTCTTTTCTTTGTTTCTCTTGCTTCAAGTCTCTTCTTCATCTGTGAGGAGATTGTCCAGAATTCACTGCCATATAGGAGGACTGATATTACATAACAGTTCAGTACTCTTTTCTTTGTTTCTGTTGCTTCAAGTCTCTTCTTCATCTATAGGAGGAGATTGTCCAGAATTCACTGCCATATAGGCCATATAGGAGGACTGATATTACATAACAGTTCAGTACTCTTTTCTTTGTTTCTGTTGCTTCAAGTCTGCTTTTCATCTGTGAAGAGATTGTTCAGCATTCACTGCCATATAGGAGGACTGATATTACATAAACAATTGAGTACTCTTTTTCATTGTTTCTGTTGCTTCAAGTCTCTTCTTCATGTGTGAGGAGATTGTCCAGCATTCATTGCCATATAGGAGGACTGATATATAACAGTTCAGTATTCTTTTCTTTGTTTCTGTTGCTTCAAGTCTCTTCTTCATCTGTGAGGAGATTGTCCAGAATTCACTGCCATATAGGAGGACTGATATTACATAACAGTTCAGTACTCTTTCTTTTGTTTCTGTTGCTTCAAGTCTCTTCTTCATCTGTGAGGAGATTGTCCAGAATTCACTGCCATATAGGAGGACTGATATTACATAACAGTTCAGTACTCTTTTCTTTGTTTCTGTTGCTTCAAGTCACTTCTTCATCTGTGAGGAGATTGTCCAGAATTCACTGCCATATAGGAGGACTGATATTACATAACAGTTCAGTACTCTTTTCTTTGTTTCTGTTGCTTCAAGTCTCTTCTTCATCTGTGAGGAGATTGTCCAGAATTCACTGCCATATAGGAGGACTGATATTACATAACAGTTCAGTACTCTTTTCTTTGTTTCTGTTGCTTCAAGTCTCTTCTTCATCTGTGAGGAGATTGTCCAGAATTTCCATATAGGAGGACTGATATTACATAACAGTTCAGTACTCTTTTTTTGTTTCTGTTGCTTCAAGTCTCTTCTTCATCTTTGAGGAGATTGTCCAGAATTCACTGCCATATAGGGAGGACTGATATTTCAGTTCAGTCTTTTCTTTTGTTTTGTTTCATCTTCTTCATCTGTGAGGAGATTGTCCAGAATTCACTGCCATATAGGAGGACTGATATTACATAAACAGTTCAGTACTTTTTTCTTTGTTTCTGTTGCTTCAAGTCACTTCTTCATCTGTGAGGAGATTGTCCAGAATTCACTGCCATATAGGAGGACTGATATCACATAACAGTTCAGTACTTTTTTCTTTGTTTCTGTTGCTTCAAGTCTCTTCTTCATCTGTGAGGAGATTGTCCAGAATTCACGGCCATATAGGAGTACTGATATTACATAACAGTTCAGTACTCTTTTCTTTGTTTCTCTTGCTTCAAGTCTCTTCTTCATCTGTGAGGAGATTGTCCAGAATTCACTGCCATATAGGAGGACTGATATTACATAACAGTTCAGTACTCTTTTCTTTGTTTCTGTTGCTTCAAGTCTCTTCTTCATCTGTGAGGAGATTGCCCAGAATTCACTGCCATATAGGAGGACTGATATTACATAACAGTTCAGTACTCTTTTCTTTGTTTCTGTTGCTTCAAGTCTCTTCTTCATCTGTGAGGAGATTGTCCAGAATTCACTGCCATATAGGAGGACTGATATTACATAACAGTTCAGTACTCTTTTTTTCTTTGTTTCTGTTGCTTCAAGTCTTAACTTCTTCATCTGTGAGGAGATTGTCCAGAATTCACTGCCATATAGGAGGACTGATATTACATAACAGTTCAGTACTCTTTTTCTTTGTTTCTGTTGCTTCAAGTCTCTTCTTCATCTGTGAGGAGATTGTCCAGAATTCACTGCCATATAGGAGGACTGATATTACATAACAGTTCAGTACTCTTTTCTTTGTTTCTCTTGCTTCAAGTCTCTTCTTCATCTGTGAGGAGATTGTCCAGAATTCACTGCCATATAGGAGGACTGATATTACATAACAGTTCAGTACACTTTTCTTTGTTTCTCTTGTTTCAAGTCTCTTCTTCATCTGTGAGGAGATTGTCCAGAATTCACTGCTGTTAATACTCTACTTAAGTTTTGAAAGGTTTCTCGTTTTCAATTCGCCTTCGGATTTCAATGCTATACTTTCCGCACTCTGTTAAACACTTTCTAGATTTTCCATTGTTTTACTTGTTTGATTTTTTTAATGTCTAATTTTTAATTTGCATGTTTTTACAAACATCCAAACATTCTGTCATTTTTATTTTCTTCTTCTCGCTTTCTTTCAGGGCTTTCTGTAGGGCTTTTTGTAGTTTCCTTTCTGTATCTGCATAACTTGTGTTGTTAAGAATGCAGCTGTCAATAATGAATCCTTGCAGGAGTTTTAATTCTCCCAGTAGTGCCTTGCTGTATAAACTGAATAAGTCCAGTGAGAAGTCACACGTTTGTCTTACACAGAAGATATTTTTGTTAAAGTAC
Source organism: Acanthosepion pharaonis (assembly GCA_903632075.3). Classification (NCBI taxonomy): domain Eukaryota; kingdom Metazoa; phylum Mollusca; class Cephalopoda; order Sepiida; family Sepiidae; genus Acanthosepion; species Acanthosepion pharaonis. The sequence goes on from CAHIKZ030004531.1 coordinate 298,896, forward strand.
ATGTTATATATACTTCAGGTATTATTATAAGTAAAAGACAGAGCCTGTTTTTTTGTGTGAGCTACGATTATCTGAGTGGAGAGTCGTTCCTGATATATGTTCATGAATATTTATACAGGGTGCGATGGATAAATTGTCGTCTAAATGACGCAGAGATGAAACTAACACTGACATCTGATTTTAACGGATATACAAGGTGCGACGGATAAATTGTCGTCTAAATTGCGCAACGATGAAACTAACACTGACATCTGATTTTAACGGATATACAAGGTACGACGGATAAATTGTCGTCTAAATTGCGCAACGATGAAACTAACACTGACATCTGATTTTAACCGATATACAAGGTGCGATGGATAAATTGTCGTCTAAATTACGCAACGATGAAACTAACACTGACATCCAAACCAAACCAAACCAAACAAAACCTTTCCTTTCGTGCCGCAATAACATGTTTTAAATAAATAGTTCTGCTCTTTCTTCTCTCGAAGATAGAACGCTGCGATCGCTTGTCTGTATCCCCTTTTGTGTATTGACACCATTTTTAGTTGGTGAACTTTGCCTTATTGCTATTTTTTTGCCTTATATATATTGTTTGGTCGATCTTATTTTTTGTGTTCTTTTCTTTTCAATTCTGTTTGTTGGGTATCTTTGCCAATTACATTTGACCACAGCAATTGCACTACAATTTGACTATCTAGAAAACAGCAAACACGTCGGAGAACAGGCGACAAATTCCTCGATTTACGGTTTTCTCCTTTCTCTTTTCTTGTTTTCTGTAAACATTTTTTTCTTTCTTTGTCCATTTTTTTTTGTTCTTATCGTCGTTCTTTTTCAAACTCTTTAATCACATCTTGAATATTCCTTTCTTTTCTTTTCTTCATTTTCCAAAGACTTTATTCTTTATTTGTTTCTGTCTCTTTTCTCTTCTTCCTTCTCTAATCATTCTATTCCTTTTTTTGTCTCTTCTCTTCCTTGTCTCCGTTCTCTTTAAACGTCTTCTCATTTTTTTTGTATTTTTCTTCTTACACTTTTTGTTTCTTGACAAAATACTTTCTCTTTCTCTTGTGTCATTCTTCACTCCTTTATTCTCTAAGAAAATTCTCCCACCCGAATTCTTTCTTTCTTTCTTTCTTTCTTTCTTTCTTTCTTCTCCCAATACCCATTCTTTCTTTCTTTCTTTCTTTCTTTCTTTCTTTCTTTCTTTCTTCTCCCAATACCCATTCTTTCTTTCTTTCTTTCTTTCTTTCTTTCTTTCTTTCTTTCTTTCTTTCTTTCTTTCTTTCGTTTTTCTTCTTCTTCTTCTTCAAACGCTTTCTCCATGCTGCTCCTACTGTTTCTTCTTCTTCTTCTTCTTCAACGCTTTCTCCGTTCCGTTTGTCTTTATTCTTTCTCTTCTTCTTTCGCTAACCCCCCTTTTCTTTCTTTCTTTCATTCTTTCTTTCTTTCTTTCTTTCTTTCTTTCTTTCTTTCTTTCGTAGAAAAAGAAGAAAACACCGCTCTGTTGCCAGTATGTATTATATCTTTACTAACAACTGCATAAAACAGACCTTGGGTCAGACATGATTTACTTCTAATCATTATGTAAGCCCCCCCCCTTTGTCGCACTCTTTCATCCTCATCTGGTTTTTGACAGTCATTCTCTTCTAACAGACCTTCAATAATGAAAGAAAAGATTTGCCCTCGAATAAACGCTTTGACTTTCATAAAAAATTTCACTTTTCGTCTCGCCATTTTTTTTCTGGCTCTATGATTTACAGCCTCTCGTTTTTCTTGGCTTATTTACAATGTGAAAAGTCGTCCACGATTTTTTCGAGAAGTGTCATGCTGTTCAGAAAGAAAGGTTGCATTTCAGGCGGGGATTAAATCTATCTATCTATCTATCTATCTATCTATCTATCTATCTATCTATCTATCTATCTAAATCTTATTATTCTCTCCTTTAATTCCATTATCCATATTTTCTCTCACTCTGTCTTAATTCTCCCCATGTCACTATTTTACCTCTTATCTATTTTACCATTCATTCGTCTTCTTCTTCTTTTTCTTCTTCTTCTTCATTTTCTTCTTCTTTCTTCTTTTTCTTCATCTTTCGTCGTCTTCTTTTCCTTCTTTCTTCTTTTTCATCTTCTTCTTCTTTCTTCTTCTTCATTTTACGTCTTCTTCTTTTTCTTCATCTTCTTTCTTCTTTTTCATCTTCCTCTTTCTACTTCGTCATCTTTCGTCTTCTTCTTCTTTTTCATCTTCTTCTTCTTTTTCTTCTTTCTTTTTTCTTCTTCTTCTTCATCTTTCTTCTTCTTTTTCTTCTTTCTTCTTCGTTCTTCTTCCTCATCTTTCGTCGTCTTCTTTTTCTTCTTCTTCCTTCTTTTTTTTTTTTTTTACTTCTGCTGTTTTCAAATGATTAATGATTAAAAAAACTTGTGAAACTTATTTATTTGCCTTCATCAATTTTTCCTAACTTCTTTGCCCGCAGCAAGGCAGATGGAGGCGAGAGTATTTACCGCCATTTTAAAACCCTTGCTGAGTCTTCATGTCAGCCATTCAATTGTCCTTTCACTCATTTGTTACTGTTTCCATGTTTCATTTTTACTTTTCCCCACCCTGTTCAGTGATTGCTTATTTATAAACGCGCTAACTAGACAGAGAGCCAGACAGACAGATAATTCTCTACAATCTTTTATTTATAGCTCTTAGTGAACTCTAAACGTTTTAATGAATATTCGCCCATTGTTTGAATCTATTTATTACATTGTTTATTTACGAGAATAATTTTATATTTACAAGTTTATAAGAATATGTGAACTAACTATAACGTAATATTCATTATCTATTATACTAGTTTACATTTGCGTCAAAATTGACAACAAGAAGGACTATATTATAAGCAATATGTATTATATTGTAAGTAATTTTCGTTTAATCCAAGTAAATTTTGTATTTCAAATAGTTCGTTATTAACGATAATAATTGAAAAGTGTGAAATTTTTAAAAAAAGTTAAGGGAAGATATCCGTATTTGATTCCCATAAATGTTACATATTTACAACCAAAATTATTTTTACTGCAAAAGTCCTCAAAACTTTGTAATCCTTGAAAGTATTCAGATTCAATCTATGATTTCAGTCTGCTTATTTGTCGTCCTACTAAGCGCAATGTATCATAAGATATATATATATATATATATATATATATATATATATATATATATATATATATATATATATATATATATATATATTTATATTTTAAATTTTTTCCACAAGCTCTAAGATATATATATATATATATATATGTTTTAAATTTATTTTTTCTCAAGATCTAAGATATATATTTTTTAAATTTATTTTTTTCGCAAGCTCTAAGATGTATATATATTTTATATTTATTTTTTCTCAAGCTCTAGATAATACATACATAAATAATATATATATATATATATATATATATATATATATATATATATATATATATATATATATATCTGTTTTAAATTTATTTTTCTCAAGATCTAAGATATATATATATATATGTTTTATATTTATTTTTTCTCAAGCCCTAAGATATATATATATATATATGTTTTAAATTTATTTTTCTCAAGCACTAAGATGTATATATGTTTTAAATTTATTTTTTCTCAAGCTCTAATATATATATATATATATATGTTTTAAATTTATTTTTTCTCAAGCTCTAAGAAATTTATATATATATATATATATATGTTTTAAATTTATTTTTTCTCAAGCTCTAAGATATATATATATATGTTTTAAATTTATTTTTTCTCAAGCTATTATCAAATTCCGCAAGGTAAGCTCAAGGTAAAACTGAATTGAAACAATCTAATTATTTAATTGTATAAGCTTTTAATTGCTATCATATATAATATTATAATGATTGATGTATTGTGAATAAAAAAAAAACTCTTTCAATGAATTATTACAAGAATTGTTCCCCACACCTTTTTTTTTATTATAATTTTTAAAGTTTATAATGAATTTCTAAAAATGAACAAGGCATTCTTGAAGATATATGCGGCGTATTACATATACGCACTCTCTCCGATCATCGTTATTTTGCATACTGTCCCTCAAATGTTACACACACAAAAAACGTAAATATATATGTGGAGGATTATAAATATAGATTATTATTATTATTATTATTATTATTATTATTATTATTATTATTATTATTATTATTTGCTTTGATTTCTGGTGTGTACTTATTTCTTTCCGGGTCCCGACCAGAGACCTAAGCTCAGAAATGGCATCATGACATTTTCCACTGGGCAATTAAAAAACACACACATATATTTTACATAGATAAAGCCCTTCGTAAGGTGTGGTCTGTACTCGTCAGTACATTTTTTTGAATATCTTTAAGTCATGGGCTTCCCTTCAATGAGTTTACTGGAATCTTTTCCAGCCGATCTGAGCGATTGTTGATGTTCCCATGTGCCACATTTTTTGAGATTTCGATTTCAATGTCCTTGTATTCTGATAGCTTTTTGCAATAATAATAATAATAATAATAATAAAAATAATAATAATAATAATAATAATAATTATTATTATTATTTCCTTTGATTTCCGGAGACCTAAGGTTAGAAAGGACATCATAATATTTTCCACAGACAAAAAAAAAAAAAAATTACATAGATAAAGCCTTAACAAAAAAAAAAAAAAAAAAAAAAAACTCGAGGAAACTCAATTCTATAATTTCTCGTAAACGCGCCGATATTTTAGAATGTACAGACGTAAATATGAAAGGAACGGCGGCCATTTCTGTCCACGAAAGAAATGGCCGCCGTTCGAGACAAGCGGACAATAATAATTAAAAAGGAACCGATGATCATTTACATTACTTTACAAGATGACCCATGTTATGGGATAAAGAGATAGAGAGAAAGTGAGACAGAGAGAGAAGGTATGAGAGATGTAGAGAGATGTATAATGAGAAGGAGAAAGAGGTAGCTAGACAGAGACAATAAGAGAGAAAACAGAAAGAGAAGGTGAGAGCGAGAGAGCGGCGGAGAGAAATATAGTAAAATAAGAGAGAGAGAGAGAGAGAAAAACGGAGACTGCAATGAAGATACAGCACAGAGAGAAAATAAGGAAAGGAAAAAGAAATAGAGAGAGAAATGTAGAAAGAGAAGGAGAAAAAGCGAGAAAGAAAGAAGCGAGAGATAAAGAGAAGAGAAGGGATGAGAGATGTAGAGAGATGTATTAATGAGAAGGAGAAAGAGGTAGCTAGACAGAGATAATAAATGAGAAAACAGACAATACAATAAATAAAAGTCTATTTATATCACATATATTATCAGGGATCAAGTGTATTTTCTTTTTAGCCTTATATATATATATATATATATATATATATATATATATACATATATATGAAAAGTTGGATACCCAACTAACAAAATAACGTTGCTACAACGGCTCTGCAACGTGCGTATAAGTTTCGGAAGCGTTCTTTTGTTGATTCCCAAAAACGTAGCTCCAAGATTCCTTATAGCGTTGCAAATACGTGCCCTTGTTACGTGTCAAGTGTTCCGCAGAAAATGGATAACAAATTCCAGGAATATATTAGAACGCACACACAAAAGCTGAGTATCATCTACCATGTATTCAACTGTGAAAGCAGAACGACATAGACCATATTCTTTCAAAGCTTCCGAGAATATTAAATTTCGGTATTTAATGACCCATAAGGCGTTGATGTGTCGTTAAACAAACAAATCAATTAATGAATCTAACGCAGGTTTTTTTTACGACTAGTACCAGAGATTCTGTCGATGAACCTCACTTTATTGTCACATTCACAACCTTTCGACCGTTGTAAGCTGCGGCCTTCTTCAGGTGATATTTGTTTAAATTTCGAACTGAACCCAGAATCATCTGGTCGGTTTTTAACGTGGAGAGCCGAGTGTTTCCATCGGGGCCGCCAGTCTAAGCTGGTCTTAGCTTGTCAAAACTTGTCTAAGTTGGTCTTAGCTAGTCATAGCCTGTCTAAGCTGGTCAGAGCTTTCCTAAGCTAGTCATATCCGGTCATACCACCACTACAGAACAGATGTCACGCAACAGCGTGAGGAACGCAAGGGAGGAGAGAAGCCCCACCCCCCGGAACGGAACAGATACTGCAAGAATCCCTCCTTCTCCTCTTCTGCCAATCGCCCCCCGGAAGAATCCGACGGTAAAGACGCTTTCATTTTTTAAATCCCAACAGTGTATATATTTTTAATATATACGGTATATAGCATAAAAATTTGAATATATAATGTTTCACTGGTACCCCAACAGCATGAATTGAAGCCTGCTACTTGGTTGGCATCTCGGTCCCACTCTTTCACTGTCGAAACAGTTAACTGTAGCCGTCTCTTCTACTCCAACAGCTTCTCTAGCACTTCCCGACAGTGGAACTCCCTTCCTCTTACTTGCTTCCCTGATAGATATAATCAAATATTTCAAATATTCAAATGTAATGTCAATCGGCATCTCCTGATGCCTTGATCCTGATCCCCGTCCTTCTCTATATCCATTCCTCAAACAACCCTCTTTACTCTTGCTCTCACTTTCTGTAACCCCTAGCGTGCTATTGGCACTCCTGCCTTAACACATGGCACATTGGATAAACGCGTTAGTTAGATCCAGTGACAGGACCCAAAGAGTGTGAGTTCAATAGCCGGTTAAGGCAGTGGAGGACTTGGAGAGGGGAATTAACAGGAGATAACTGATAACTGATATCAAAGATGAAGAATGGGGATGAAGCGACAGAAATGAGGTTCTACAGAAAGATACTGAGAATATCATGAGAGCAACGACGAAGTTCTAGACACAATGGCAGCAAAACGGAAACTTACACTTTTTTGTTTGATCGACAGACACCTGAAGAAGGCCGGACACCACAACCGCTGAAACGTTGTAATAATAACAACCAAGCTATTAGTCCGAATATTAATATCGTAAATAATTATAAGTCTTTTTTCAGATAGAAAGACTTACTTGCATAAATTGTCATTACAACCCTTCCCCACCCCAAGAAAAAAAAAAAAAACTTAAACATGACAGAACATCCAAATTGGATATATAGTGATTTACTAAGCATATATTAGATATGGCACAAGGTCGAGAGCATGACGCACCCAGTGAGGATCGAACTCACTACTAAGTCGTAATGATCTAGGGAGACGAGCTTGCTAACTATTACACACGGCCTAAGTCCCCAAATGATTTTCTGAGCGCCGCTTAGATGTGGCACAAGGCCGAAAGTATGGGGCACCCAGTGAGGATCGAACTCACTACTTATTCATAACCGTTGTAGCGAGACAAGCTTGGTAACCATTACACCAGTCAGAAGTGACCACCAATGTGATATATAAATGAAACAATTTGACAAAAATGGGAAAAACTTTTGCAACACTTTATAAAGTAATCTCTTATATATTTGAGAAGATATCAACGTATCATCAATTTCCAGTTGAAATCGCTAGACGTCGCCGTAAGTTCTATGCTAACAGTTTCTTCTATCTACTTCTCACTTGAGAAACCTCTACCAATTTCTTGCTTCCTAGTAAACTTTGATCTTCAAAAATTTAAATGCAATGTCAATCGTTATCTTCTGTTTTCTTAATTCCTCTTCTTTTATTGATCCTTAATAGTGTTTTTCTTTTTCTCATATACTTTCACACTCAGTAACCCCTTGCGTCTTAGTAGATTTATTGCCTTGCTTGGGGTGAAATGATTACATGCAATGTCAATCGTTATCTTTTGTCTTCTTAATTCCTCTGCTTTTATTGTTCTCTCTCCTTAATAGTGTTTTTTCTTTTTCTCATATTTTTTCACACTCAGTAACTTCTTGCGTCTTAGTGGATTTATTGCCTTGCTTGGGATGAAATGATTAAATGCAATGGCAATCGCTATCGTCTGTTTTCTTAATACCCATTCTTTTGTTGTCCTCTCTCCTTAATAATACATTTTTCTCATATTCTCCAACACACAGTAACCCCTTTGCGTCTCAGCGGTTTTTTTTACCTTGCTTCGTGTGAAATGATTTTAAAAAGTAGGTTTTTCTTCTTGTGTGCCATTTCCTTCAGTACGTTGACTATCATTGCTCTCCACAATAAGTTCCTTTTCTGACACTCATACAAATTGGTTTGGTAAGATTCTTGTTATTTCCCTCTGTTTATTTGTTTTAAATAAGTCCTGTGAGTGTCACATTCTCCAAGCCTTCTGTCCTTATTATGTGTCCCAGAAATGTAAACTTTCTCTTTCTGAATCTATCTATAAGTGTCCGTTTTTATTCCATGCTCCTTAAAATTTTATCGTTGCTAACATACTCCGTCCATGGTATTCTCATGATCGTTCTGTAGAGCTATACCTCTGTGGCTCTCAAGCCTCCTCTTCATCTGTGAGGGAACTGTTCACTGTTAGAAATGTGAATTGATATTACATAAAAGTTCAGTAATCTTTTCTTTGTTTCTGAGAATCTGTTTTCAGTTCCTTAACAGGAATAACATGAAATAAGAAATTGAAAGAATGTAAAAGTTAAATACAACAATTATGGCAAAAATAATTGGAACACCAGGAATGATTAAAAGGAATACTTCTTCTATGTATCGTGCTCCTCAAAGACACATGGCACAGTGGATAAAGGCGCTAGTTAGATCCAGTGACAGGACCCCCAAAAAGTGTGAGTTCAATACCTGGTTAAGGCGGTGGAGAACTTGGAGAGGTGAATTAACAGGAGATAACTGATAACTGACATCCATTAAAACAGGGCACGTGGAACTAGAACAGTCTACCCCAGTGAGCAAAATAAAGGGTTCAGTTCGACATTCCAACCACCTGAAGAAGGCTGGAGCGTACAACGGTCGAAACGTAATAAATATGGCAACAAAGATGAGGACAATAGTCCGAAAAATGTAAATAGTGTACATAATACCTCATCTCAGAAATATAGAAAATACTCCTTCAAGACGTTGGCGATTATGACACCCGACAATTTCCTATCCTTTGTAGCTCTTAATAAATTTTCTTTTTGGGATCTCTCGTAAAAACTGTTTCGTCAACCATTTACTCCAGCTTGCTAGGTAGGTTATACGTTGTTTCTTCTGTCCCTTTTATCATCAGTCAGTCCTGTGAGTATCAAATTTTCCAAGCCCTCTTTCCTCATTTCCAAGACCGTTCAACCGTTTCTTCCTGATGCTAACTATAAGTGTACATTTTGTTTCCATTTTTTCTAAAATTTCGCTGTTGCTCAGGTGTTCGGTCCATAGTATTCTCAACATCCTTCTGTAGAACCACATTTCCGTTGCTTCAAGTCTCTTCTTCATCTTTGAGGAGATTGACCAGCATTCACTGCCATAAAGAGGACTGATATTAAGTAACTGTTCACTTGTATTTTCTTTGTTTCTGTTGTTTCAAGTCTCTTCTTCAACTGTGATGAGATTGTCTAGCATTTACGGCCATACAAGAGGACTGATATTTCATAACAGTCCAGTACACTTTGTTTCAAGACTCTTCTTCATCTGTGAAGAGATTGTCTAGCATTCACAGCCATATAAGAGGGCTGATATTTCATAACAGTCCAGTACACATTGTTTCAAGTCTCTTCTTCATTTCTTAAGAGATTGTCTAGCATTCAAAGCCACATAAGAGGACTGATATTTCATAACAGTCCAGGACACTTTGTTTCAAGTCTCTTCTTCATCTGTGAAGAGAATGTCTAGCAATCACGGCCATATAAGAGGACTGATATTTCATAACATTCCAGTATACTTTGTTTCAAGTCTCTTCTTCAACTGTGAAGAGATTGTCTAGCATTCAAAAATATAAAAGGCGACTGATATTTCATAACTCTCAGGTACACTTTATTTCAAGTCTCTTCTTCATCTCTGATGTGATTGTCTAGCATTCACGGCCATATAAGAGGACTGATATTTCATAACAGTCCAGTACATTTTGTTTCAAGTCTCTTCATCTGTCACGAAATTCTCTAGCGTTCACGGCCATATAAGTGGACTGATATTTCATAACAGTCCAGTGCACTTTGTTTCAGTCTCTTCTTCAACTGTGAAGAGATTGTCTAGCATTCACGGTCATATAAGAGGACTGATATTTCATAACAGGCGAGTACACTTTGTTTCAATTTTCTTCTTCAACTGTGAAGAGATTGTCTAGCACTCACGGACATATAATAGGACTGATATTTCATAACTCTCCAGTACATTGTGTTTCAAGTCTCTTCTTCAACTTTGAAGAGATTGTCTAGCATTCACGGCCATATAAGAGGACTGATATTTCATAACATTCCAGTACACTTTGTTTCAAGTCTCTTCTTCATCTGTGATGAGATTGTCCATAGTTCTCTACCATATTGTAGGACTGATATTCCATAACAGTTCAGTACTCTTTTCTTTTTTTCTATCACTTCAAGTGTCTTCATAATATTTCAAATAACTGTTCTTTGTTTCGAACTAAATTTTCTTGTTTCTCAATACTTTGTTCAGCTTTTCGAAGGCATCTTTCGATATTCCAATACGCCTTCGTATTTTGATGCCACGTTCCCCTCTTCTGATAAAACCTTGCCCGGACAATTACATTTCTGGAGTTGCATAATTTTTACATCTCCAATTCGTAACGCTCATAATTTTTCGCTCTTGCCTTCATTTCAACGCAGCCTCGTAAGTTCTGTAGCACGTGCAAGGTCTCTTCGCCGCAACTTCCCACGGAATGATATGCTTGCCCAAGAATGACCCCAGCTTTCTTTTGTTTATTATTCAATAGCTACATATTTCGAGAGCTCTTCAAGTCCCTGTATGCTAAGTGTTCTCGACTCAGGGTAGATATGTTTTTGCAATTCTCCTTGTTCGTCCAATTATAGCCAAAGCCTTGGGCGACTATTGAATAATTAATGACGCTTATTAAAAGATACATTCGAACTCTTTTTTTTTGTGACCATCCTTGCAATGATCTATTCTTAAAGACTTCAGGGGGAACCTAACTTTTTACTTAATAACCTTTGCGATTTACAGATTACAGACAGCTGGTTGGTATTTTGAACTTGGCAAAAATCCTACACCTCTGTTGTAAAAATAAATATATTTAGTTGAGTCATATATAATTTCCTTTCTCGTTTATCGATTTTATACTTAAAAAAATAAAATACAATTACATTTTATTCAGTTGTATATTCATCAGCATTATTTGAAGCTTATCAGACAGCACTTCGATACCATTTGATATATATATATATGCGTATGTGGGTGTGAAAAATGTGTATATATATATATATGTGTGTGTGTGTGTGTGTGTAAAATGTGTATGTATATATATGCGTGTGTGTGTATGTGTGTGTAAAATGTGTATGTATATATATGTGTGTGTTTGTGCGTAACATGTGTATGTATATATATGTGTGTGTGTATAAAATGTGTATGTATATATATATATGTGTGTATAAAATGAATATGTATATATGTGTGTGTGTGTGTTAAATGTGTATGTATATATATATGTGTGCGTGCGTAAAATGTGTATGTATATATGTGTGTGTGTGTATAATATGTGTATGTATATATTTATGTGTGTGTGTGTAAAATGAGTATGTGTATATGTGTGTGTATAAAATGTGTATGTATATATTTATGTGTGTGTGTGTATAAAATGTGTATGTATATATATGTGTGTGTAAAATGTGTATGTATATATATATATATATATGTGTGTATGTATATGTGTGTAATTTTTATATATATTATTTATATATTATATATGCGCGGTACTTACTGGAAAGCGTGCGTGTATGTATGTCTACGTACGTATGAGTGGCATTCCGACGACAATTTTTTCTCTCACTACCGTAAAAACACCGATATACACAACCATATATAAGCCCACAATTTTTAAAAATTAATCACTTTGTTTGACGATCGCAAGTAGCGTGAAACCCAGGGTCACAAACTCACACCAATCTCTCTCTCTCTCTCTTTTCTCTCTCTCTCTCTCTCTCTCTATATATATATATATATATATATATATATATATATATATATATGCGCGCGTGTGTGTGTGTGTGTGTATTATATGGGCAGTACTTAGTGAAAGTGCTCAATATCTGTGATTGAGCTAACATATTCAGTTGTATGGATATTAGTTTGCGATCGTCAGACAAACTCTGATGATCGTAAATGCGTGAAGCCCAGGTTTACAAACTAATATCAATACAACTGAATATATATATATATATATATATATATATATATATATTTGTGTTTATTTTAAAAAAATATGATTCCATCACGACACAGTAAGTACTGTTTCGAAACATTAAACATAAAATTTACACAAGCTTGAGAATGAAACTGTACTCTAAATTTTATGTTTAATATTGAAATTAAATTTTTAAGTTTAAATTTTTCCGTTTAAATTTTTAAGTTTAATATTGAAATTAAACTTTTGGGCTTGAACCAAGTTTCGAAACAGTAATTTCTGTATCATGATGGGATCATATTTAAAAAAAATAATTATAATTTATGATCTACTTCTGTATCGAGCACTGTTTATATATATATATATATATGCAGCATATCATCTTTTAAACATGTTTCATTGAATAACATTATATCGATTTATTTTTATAATAATCCTTTCTAGTTCTGCAATTAGTTTCTTGCTGCTAAGATGTAATTCATCAAAGAAATCGCCGCATTTTTTTCCTACCCAAATACTTTCAATCTTCTCTGTGATCATCCTCGGGGTGAATTAATAAACAAACTTATTGTGACAGGGATCGTTGTCTTGGTGATTTATAAAAACACACGTGAACGTGAAAGTTATCCGTTGTAATAATGAATTTTTTTTTGTAAAACAAGTGTTCCAATATAAAGGAATTAAGCAGAAACTGATAGAAATGCAAAATGGCATTAAAGGTTAATTAAATGCACTTCAACATGTTGTTGCTACACTTGTAGTAAATTTTGTTGAGTGTTGGTTGGTTGATTTTGATATAGAGGGTTTCGAGAATTTGAATTTTTTGCTTATTTTCATGGCGTTGTATATTGGTGTTATCAACAAGTATTTTCCTGTATTTTGGAGGTGGACAGGAATGTGTTTTTAAATGTTGTGTAATAGAACTTGTATTCAACAAATAAAGTATAAGACGTCTTGATAATGTTGTGGTCGTCAACCCAACATATGTACTTACTTTTGTCAGAGATACAATCTCCCAAAGGACATTTAAACTGGTATATACAATATATATATATATATATATATATATATATATATATATATATATATATATATATATATATATATATATATATATATATAAGTTAGCACGTCATCAGGTGGGTCATCGTTATTTTACACATTACCCCTCAATTGTTACACACAAAAATGTAAATATATGTATGTGTATGTGGCGTATATATATATATATATATATATATATATATAATAAATATTAAAATAAATTATGAAAAACGAACAAATTTATGTAGCAATTTAATATAACCCCAAAAGTGGTGAAAACCAACGTAAACCTTTCGACAAAGTGTAATGAGTACTAAGTTTGATCCTCACTAGGTGCCGCATACAACATTCACCATTATACAACACAAAAGCGTTTACAACTAACGTAAACTTTTTGATGTGGGGTAATGCATTAGCGAAGCTAGCCTGGTCGACCATTGTTATATCGTAGTGAGTCTTACACATTGGTTACCCCATATAAAATTCGACATTATATAACCCAAAAATGGTTGACTTGTAAAGAAATTACACTTTCTACTTTCTAAGTTAGCCTAGTTGACCATAGTAGAGAGTTTGATCCTCACTAGGTGCCTCATACAAAATTTGACAGTACGTGGTTGAAATAACCGTATAGCCTTTTCTGCGTGGAGAAATGGTCAGCTTACATTGACCGATTGGCCACTACTAATTAGTAGTGAGTTAGATCCTCACTGGGTGCCACAAACAAAATTTATTCGACATTATATAGCCCAATACATGTAAAAACAACTGATTTGGAGTGATGGTTAACGAGGTCAGACTGTGTTGAATACCTGAGTAGTGAGTTCCGTCCTCACTGAGCTTACGGCCATATCATGTTGAATCACCTGTTCCCGTACGATGATCGAAGTTAAGAAACAACGAGCCTGGTTAGTAGCTGGATTAGTGACCGTTTAGGAATTCCAGGTGCTGTAAGCTTGGGTGCGGGGGTGGTGTAATGGATAATGGCTCAGTATTGCTCATCGGAGAGCAGAGTTCCAATTCCAGTTGGGATCGTTATATTCACTTACGCGCAAATAACCTTGTTGGGAAAAGGTATGAATCTTTTTCTTCTCGTCCTGTGCTATGGGTTAATTAGTAAGTTTAGTAACCATTATTGTCTAAAGGCAAAATTCTTACAATCTAAAAAAACAAAAACAAACTCTGGCTTTAAAGGGTTGGTAAACCGTAGAAAATATTATCTACATAGGCATGTCTTTTAGATTAATTTACATTCTCTGAAATATAAATGTATAGAAACTATAGTGATCACAAAGTGAGAGATCAGTTTGTATTCTCTGAAATATGAATGTGTAGAAACTATAGTGATCACAAAGTGAGGGATCAGTTTATGTATCGATTGTAATATAAAATTGAGCCCCCACTTTTTAACCACTTTATAATTTCTTGTAGGCATGTCTTTTAGATTAATTTACATTCTCTGAAATATGAATGTATAGAAACTATAGTGATCACAAACTGAGGGATCAGTTTATGTATCGATTGTAATATAAAATTCATCCCCCACTTTATAACCACTTTATAATTTCTTGTAGGCATGTCTTTTAGATTAATTTACATTATCTGAAATATAAATATATAGAACCTATAGCGGTCACAAAGTGATGGATCAGTTTATGTATCGATTAAGATATAGAATTGAACCCCCACTTTATATCCACATTATTTCTTGTTTGTTTATCAAATTCTGATTAGGTACGAATTCATCTCTTCTCTCCCCAAGCTATCGGTTAATTAGTATCACTAAACCTTTATTGTCTCAAAAATAATTCTTTCAATTTAAATTTTCTGGCTTTAAATAAACTTCAAAGCGTTGATAAGCCGTAATAAACGAATCAATCAATCAAGCGATCCTCACTGGGTGTCCCATATCCAACCCAACAAGTGCTGATATGCAAAATTCAACCACCTAGTAAATGAGAATGCTGAGACAAATTTAAAAATGGTCCGCTATATCACTAAATTCGAAACGGGAGAAGCAGGAACGGTCCATCATATTTTTTTCTTAAATCACTTAATCTTTAATGTTTCCTGGGCATGCAGCCACATATGCAGCGCCACAGTAGTGGCGTTTCCTGTAAATGCAGCCCCATATGCAGCGCCACAGTAGTAGCGTTTCCTGGGCATGCAGCCCCATATGCAGCGCCACAGTAGTAGCGTTTACTGTAAATGCAGCCCCATATGCAGCGCCACAGTTGTAGCGTTTCCTGTGCATGCAGCCACATATGCAGCGCCAGAGTAGTAGCGTTTCTTGGGCATGCAGCCCCATATGCAGCGCCACAGTAGTAGCGTTTCCTGGGCATGCAGCCCCATATGCAGCGCCAGAGTAGTAGCGTTTCCTGGGCATGCAGCCCCATATGCAGCGCCACAGTAGTGGCGTTTACTGGGCATGCAGCCCCATATGCAGCGCCACAGTAGTAGCGTTTCCTGGGCATGCAGCCCCATATGCAGCGCCACAGTAGTGGCGTTTACTGGGCATGCAGCCCCATATGCAGCGCCACATAAGTAGCGTTTCCTGGGTATACAGACCCATATGCAGCGCCACCGTAATAGCATTTCCTGGGGATGCAGCCCCATATGCAGCGCCACAGTAGTAGCGTTTCCTGGTCATAATGCCCCATATGCAGCGCCACTGTAGTAGCGTTTCTGGGCATGCAGACCCATATGCAGTGCCACAGTAGTAGCGTTTCCTGGGCATGCAGCCCCATATGCAGCGCCACAGTAGTAGCGTTTACTGTAAATGCAGCCCCATATGCAGCGCCACAGTAGTAGCGTTTACTGTAAATGCAGCCCCATATGCAGCGCCACAGTAGTAGCGTTTCCTGTGCATGCAGCCACATATGCAGCGCCAGAGTAGTAGCGTTTCTTGGGCATGCAGCCCCATATGCAGCGCCACAGTAGTAGCGTTTCCTGGGCATGCAGCCCCATATGTAGCGCCACAGTAGTTGCGTTTCCCTGGCATGCAGCCACATATGCAGCGCCACAGTAGTAGCGTTTACTGGGCATGCAGCCCCATATGCAGCGCTACAGTAGTAGCGTTTCCTGGGTATGCAGCCCCATATGCAGCGCCACAGTAGTAGCGTTTCCTGGGCATGCAGCCCATATGTAACGTCACATTAGTAGCGTTTCCTGGGCATGCAGCCCCATATGCAGCGCCACATTAGTGGCGTTTCCTGGGCATGCAGCCCCATATGCAGCGCCAGAGTAGTAGCGTTTCCTGGGCATGCAGCCCCATATGCAGCGCCACAGTGGCGTTTAGTGCAGCCACGTTTCCTGGGCATGCAGCCCCATATGCAGCGCCACATTAGTAGCGTTTCCTGGGCATGCAGCCCCATATGCAGCGCCACAGTAGTAGCGTTTCCTGGTCATAATGCCCATATGCAGCGCCACATTAGTAGCGTTTTCCTGTGCATGCAGCCCCATATGCAGCGCCACAGTAGTAGCGTTTCCTGGTCATAATGTCCCATATGCAGCGCCACAGTAGTAGCGTTTCCTGGGCATGCAGCCCCATATGCAGCGCCACAGTAGTAGCGTTTCCTGGTCATAATGCCCCATATGCAGCGCCACAGTAGTAGCGTTTCCTGTGCATGCAGCCCCATATGCAGCGCCACAGTAGTGGCGTTTACTGGGCATGCAGCCCCATATGCAGTGCCACATTAGTAGCGTTTCCTGGGCATGCAGCCCAATATGCAGCGCCACAGTATTAGCGTTTCCTGGGCATGCAGCCCCATATGCAGTGCCACAGTAGTAGCATTTCCTGGGCATGCAGCCCCATATGCAGCGCTACAGTAGTAGCGTTTCCTGGGCATGCAGCCTCATATGCAGCCCCATATGCAGCGCCACAGTAGTGGCGTTTCCTGGGCATGCAGCCCCAAATGCAGCGCCACATTAGTACCGTTTCCTGGGCATCCAACCCATTATGCAGCGCGACAGTAGTGGCGTTTACGGGGCATGCAGCCCCATATGCAGCGCCACATTAGTAGCGTTTCCTGGGCATGCAGCCCCATATGCAGCGCCACAGTAGTAGCATTTCCTGGGCATGCAGCCCCATATGCAGCGCCACAGTAGTAGCATTTCCTGGGCATGCAGCCCCATATGCAGCGCCACAGAAGTAGCCTTTACTGTGCATGCAGCCCCATATGCAGCGCTACAGTAGTACCGTTTCCTGGGCATGCAGCCCCATATGCAGCGCCACAGTAGTGGTGTTTCCTGGGCATGCAGCCCCAAATTCAGCGCCACAGTAGTAGCATTTCCTGGTCATAATGCCCCATATGCAGCGCCACAGTAGTAGCGTTTCTGGGCATACAGCCCCATATGCTGCGCCACAGTAGTAGCGTTTCCTGGGCATGCAGCCCCATATGCAGCGCCACAGTAGTAGCGTTTCCTTGGGATGCATCCCCATATGCAGCGCCACAGTAGTAGCTTTCCTGGGCATGCAGCCCCATATGCGGCGCCACAGTAGTAGCGTTTCCTGGGCATAATGCCCCATATGCAGCGTCACAGTAGTGGCGTTTCCTGGGCATGCAGCCCCAAATGCAGCCCCACATTAGTAGAGTTTCCTGGGTATGCAGCCCCATATGCAGCGCCACAGTAGTAGCGTTTCCTGGGCATGCAGCCCCATATGCAGCGCCACAGTAGTAGCGTTTCCTGGGCATGCAGCCCCATATGCACCGCCACAGTAGTGGCGTTTACTGGGCATGCAGCCCCATATGCAGCGCCACATTAGTAGCGTTTCCTGGGCATGCAGCCCCATATGCACCGACACAGTAGTGGCGTTTCCTGGGTATGCAGCCCTACATGCAGCGCGACTGTAATGGCGTTTTCTTTGGCAAGAAAGTCTGAGGGTGCCAAATAGTCTCCAGGCTGGTTTTAATTTAGTTTTCCTTCTCCTCGTCTATAAGCCCTAGCTGTTCTGCTATTTACCCATAGCGGGAGTGGGGAGGAAAAGGTGGAGTCATACTTTTATCAAGGGTATTTGCACATAAGTGAATGTAATGATTGGAATTTGAAATCTGTTCTCCGATTCCTCAAACCGAGACGTTATCCACCGTGCCTCATATGACGTGATTTGAAAAGAAACTCTCTAATCTGCTGGTTCGATATGCTTACCATTCAGATGTACCAGCAAGTGATCGTTGATGATGGGGTGTGTGGAGCTGGCTACTTAATTTATGAAGAAAATGATAATGATGATTTTCTAATCGTAGGTCAGATATGGCACAAGGCCGAAAGTGTGGAGTACTCAATACTCACTCTACTCAATTGTAATTGATCTAGGATGACAAGCTTGCTAACCATTACACCAAATCGAGGGCCTTAGGTAGTTTTCTAAGCGTAGATAAGCTGTGGCACAAGGTTCAAAGTATTGGGTAGCTAGTAAGGATCGAACTCACTATCCAGTCGTAATTGATCTAGCAAGACAAACTTGTTAAGCATTACAACCTGCCGAAGTACCCTGGGTGATTTTCTAAGTGTAGCTGAGCACAAGGTTGAAATATGGGACACCCAGTGAGGATCGAACTTACTACCCAGTCGTTATTGATCTAGTGAGACAAGTTGGCTAAACATTACACCACGCCAAAGGCCTTAGGTTTTTTTTTGTAAGTGAAGCTAAGCTGTGGCACAAGGTTGAAAGTTTGGGGCAGCCGGTGAGGATCGAGCTCGCTACCCAGTAGTAATTGATGTAGCAAGACAAACCTGTTAAGCATTTACACCCCGCCGAAGTACTTTGGGTGATTTTCTAAGCGTAGCTAAGCTGTGGCACAAGGTTGAAAATTTGGGGCACCCACTGAGGATCGAACTCACTACCTAGTCGTAATTGATCTAGCGTGACAACGACAATGAAATCGGATCGCTACTTATTTAAAAAAAAGAAAAAGAAAAATAGAGAACCTCATTTTTCATATCCACCACGTTGCTGCTTTATCTATGCTATGAGACTTCTAATGCTTTTGTTGTCTGTGGAGAAATAACAGTGAAAAGAGGAAAGAGGAAAATGTTTGTCTTATTTTGTACGTGTGTGTTTCTGTTTTTTGTTGTTTTTTTTTGTTTTCTTTAGAAGCACCAATTTGAACCCAAAACAATGTGATGTTTTGGGTCGCAATTGATTTTTGATTAATTTACAAAATATGTCTCCCGGCAGGGAAACACATAGTTCATATAGTTTTAGATGAGAATCTTAATTGTTTGCCAAAATTAATTTTTAATTTTCAATTTCACGTACTTTTGACGAGAACAACTTGTACCTGCTCGACTGCCCGGATGTTAAGAATCCGTGGCGCCAAGTGACGGATATTCAGCGTTTTGAAATTCATTTCAGATGACTCGCTTCTTTACTTATTTTTACCGAAAGAGTAGTCAGCGAGTAAAGACAAATCTTTGTCTGGCATAAGACCAAATGAATGGAGTTCTAAGTGAGGATCAGTAGTAATGTTCTGCTAGCTTACCGTGAATTCGTTTCCATACAACATAGCGGCTTTACTTACCAAATATTGGATTTTTTTCTGATCAGTTCGATTATTGGCAGGTGATCCAAAAAAAAAAAAAAAAAATGAACTAGAGTTCGTTGTTAACTGGGGCAAGGAGTGGCTTGTTAATTTTAAAACCACGGCTAGAGAAGTCAATCTGCTCCGCTATAGATGAGGGGGGAGAAGAGAAAGATTCTTAGCAAGGGCGATGATGGGAAACGCTTCCTCCGCTTGCATCAGAATGTGCAACACACACGACTCTAGAGTTTCAGTCTCTGTGCGATTTTTATGGATCGTTGTATTTTCGCGAGCAATCCCAGCTGCTGGGGGATTGGTGTTTTATCGACTCGCAATCTCTAGAATGGTTAACAATCAAGACTGTTCTACTATTTAACCCATAGACGTAAGGAAGAGATGGATTCATGCCTTTCCCAATGTGTATTTGCGCGTAAGTGAATGGAACGAACTCGACTGGAATTCGAACTCGGCTCTCTGATTTATTTTTCTGTGCGACTAACAGTTGCCTACTCGCTCGTGGTACAATCTGGCACAAGGCTACAGGGAGTAGCACTTTTATATTCCAAGTCATTTAAAGGCAAAGGCGAACGTGGCTCTCTATAACTTCCTATCGTTTACTGTTAACCTGGGTCTTTAACCTCGAATTTTGTCCTTGAGATGCCTTGGCAGGGTTAGCAAGAATCGTCTGGTTGACCATTATTAGTGAGTTGTGTTCGATACTCACTGGGTGCCACAAACAATATTCGATAGTAAATAACCCAACAAAGGTTGACATGTCGTAAGATCAGCCAATCTAACTTAACCTGCATCATTTCGTAATCTTCACTCAAACTCTTTAAGTTACTCGTTATTTTCCGTTGACTCTATTGCCTTCAAAATGCCTTGTGAGTGATGAATTCTCCAGATCCTCTGTCCTCATTAGGTATGCCTCTTTACCATCCCTCTTAAAACTACCTCGTTACTCAAATGTTCTGTCTACGGTATTCTCACTATTCGTCGTTTCAAGTCTTGCCTTCATCAGATTGTCCAAAAGAAAGATATTACACGGCTGTTCAAAATCCAAAGAATTCCTAACTTGACATCTCGGCTTCAGTCACTTTCCCACCGCCGTAACACTGGCGAACAATCTTCATTCTCTTCATATTCCATTAGTAAGGAGGAAGTTACATTAGTGCCTCTTCTTCCTAAGAGCAGATACTTTCTGGAATGTTTCCTCGATTGACCATTGCAATTTTAAACTCGGTTGATTGAATCGTTTTCTACGATATACCAACCCTTTGTAGGCTATTTAAAGCCAGAAAATGTTTTTAAATTGAAAGAACTTATTTTGGACATAATTTCGGAATACAAGTCTTACTAATTAACCCATAGCTGGGGGAGGAGAAGCGGTGGTTACATACCTTTCCCAAGGGTATTTTTGTGTAAGTGAATATTACCCAACCAACGGTAATTGGAACTCGGTTCCCCGATTAACAATTCTGTGCCATTACCAATCACACCATCCGCACATCCAAACTGAAAGCACCTGGTAGTCGTTAACTATTTCGGTACTGTACAGACTCGACGTTGCTTAACTTGAATGATCGTACGTGAACCGGTGTTTCAGCGTGATATGGCCGTAAGCCTTACAATCTCCACGTCCAAGATTACAGCACCTGGTATTCCCTAGCGGTCACCCAACTTGATACTAACCAGGCTGGTCGTTTCTTAACTTCGGTGATCGTACGTGAACCGTTGTTTTCAACGTGATATGGCCGTAAACCTATTTTAATCGATTCAAGGCCAAGTGTGTGTGTGTGTGTGTGTGTGTGTGTGTATTATTTTGTATTATATATTCAATTATTTTCTTTGAATTATTTTCAATCAGTTATTTTATATTCAATTATTTTCTCTTTCCCCTTTATATATATATATATATATATATATATATATATATATATATATATATATATATATATATATATATATATATATATATATATATATGTGTGTGTGTGTGTGTGTGATATAAATTATTAGGAGGATTTGAAATAATCATAATTAAGTAATTCATCGAGTCTAGAAGAAACCTCAACAGAATGCTGAAAGTACTGAACGGCCGTTTCGTCTTATTTCGGACTCATCAGCGGTGTGCATCCACTACCGAGAATCGAACCCGGACCGTTACGAAACAACGCAAGCGTCATAACGACTGTACCAACGGGCCTCGGTGACGAAGAGGTGCCTACTGAAAATCGAACAAGGGATTTAATTCTTCGTCACCGAGGCCCGTTGGTACAGTCGTATAACGCTTGCGTCGTATCGTAACGGTCTGGGATAAGCACTGCTCATGAGTCCCAAATATAGTCCCTAAACGAACTGCGTTCCTGATCAAACCGAATTCATAAATAATTACATAGGTCACACAACTACATACCTATCCAGACGCCTTACGTTACATAGTTCTATTAGAATCCATTTAAACACGCACACTAACTTACCAGACTGCATTCAAAACATACTAGTAGAAAACACAAACGTAATAATCTCATCCACCTGTAAAAAAAAGATTAAAAATAATGGAAGCCCTAATAAACAAGAAAATGTCAACTTTTAACAATATTAACTACGAACTAGGCCACAATGTGCTAACCGTGTTCAGAAAATAAAACCCCTTTATAACACACTATGAACATACACATAACGCACAGTTTCAATTAAGCTGATAAAATAAAATCCTCCTTGATAATGGCTAAAAGTATAGCCGAAAGCGTTCGGAATTATAGAACATTTGGAAAGATTCTATACACTGTGTCCAAAAAAGAAAGCACTTGTTCGAAAAGTTAAATATAAAGTTTAACCGTAGTACCTTGTCTGTCGTTTTTAATGAAACACGCACACACACACACACACACACACACACACACACACACACACACACACATATATATATATATGTATGTACATACAAAGCAGTGGAACAGAAAAGGTGCTTTCCCGACCAATACAGTATTAACCTCACATCTAGTATCAACCGTTATTCAACCTGTATATATTCATATACATAATAAATGCGAATGTGAGTGTATCATTGTGTCACACTTTTTCAGCTTTAATCCTATATATGATACCATTTTGGAATCAGGCTTCAATTGATAAAAAAAATTCAAGGGACACAACTCACTAACTTTGAATAGCTCATGTTGAAATGAAAAAAATATTGTCCTCAAATTACAATATTTCAAAATAAAATTGTCCGTGTTTTCAACTTTACTTCTAGAGGCCTTAGCCCAACATATCTTACCATTTTGGAATCAGGCCGACTTCGTGAGCAAATTAATAAACATTCTGGTTCGGATCCGGACTCACAATCCTGAAATTTTGGAATTTACGTTCACACACAAACACAAATGTTGATATCTTTGTCACTTGTAAATTTGCTGTTTTAATACATACATATATATATATATATATATATATATATATATATATATCGGTCTTGTTTGTTTTCTTTACATCTTCGGTTGGATTCAACTTGAGTCCGCCATTTTCTTGTAGTTGGATCTTCTAGCAGGAAATAAACAGCACGTGTTTCTAATACAACAACACTCACACTCACACGGTCCTCTACAAACTTTTCAAACTGAAACTAAATGGACTGTGGATGCTTCACACTAAAACACACCAACACAGTAAGTCCTACTGAAATATATTCTTGAACATTTCGTTGTGCATACAATTTACATCTAGGAAAAGAAACTTTTTCCTTAAACTTTCCTTTTGTTAATTTTGTTCAATAAATGTTATCTTGCATTGCAGATCAATTGGTCTGTTACTTTGTGTATCTACCCTTTCACCACTATTAATTCATGTATTTTAAAATACCCTCTTAAGTAACCTGACACATTTAATTTTGAAGTAACCAACAAGTAATAAATAAATAGTGTAAATAAACACTCTAATAAATAATGTCTATTATTTTTGTTGTCACTTCTCAAGAAGAAAGAAAATGTATAAAAAAAAAGCAGCGTCTATGTCTATATTTCTGAGATGAGGTATTTACATTATTTACATTGTTCGAACTGCTGTCTTATGTTCACGACGTTTCGGCCGTTGTACACTCCGGCCTTCTTCAGGTGATTGAAATTTCGAACTGAACCTTCTATTTGGTCCACCGGAATAGATTGTTCTATTTCCACGTGCCATGGCTCTTCTGGATGTCTCAGTTGCCTCCCTTTAACTCTCCAAGTTTTTGATCACCACATGACAATAAAGATGAGGAGAACAGTCCGAACAATATAAGCAATTTAAAAAGAAGTGTCATCGAAAAAAACATTCTTTTGACACCCCGTATTATTGCGGGCACATTTATCCATACTTACTAAAATTCTAAAAAAAAAAGAAAGAAATCCTCAACTTTGAGTGGCTCTTGGGCCTTGTATTGGGAGAACAATGGCGGACAATAACTCTAAGAGTCAGCGTTTCGCACTGGTTTCTGTAGTGAAGACTGAGAAATCTAGGAATATTTTGTTGACACCCTTGAGTCGAAATTTGCATTTCTTGTGAGCGTGAGAATCAACATAACGATCCCATAACAACGGATATAGATCATTCTTTATTTTTTGTTGGTGTGTTTTTACTCCGCCATGTTGTGTTGGCAATTCGTCATGCGTGTTTCTTGCAATGGAATCGTTGGAGACAGACTCACGAGGCGAACGCGTTCCTTGATAAGGCAATAAAACATGACCGACTTGGCCTTTATGGCAAAATGCTGCAGTCGGTCGGGGTGCGGGCGGAGTCAGTCGATGAAACTACTAAACGTTTACAACTTCGAGAAAGGAAGACGGAGAGAAAAGAAAAAGAAAAAGAAAAAGAAAAAGAAAGGTTAATAAAGTGTTAATATTCGAAAAAAGAAAAAGAAAAGAAAAGGGAGAACGAAGAAAAAGAAAAAGAAAGGCGAATAAAGTGATAATGATCGAAAAAAAAAGAAGACGGAGAAAAAAATGAAGAAAAAGATAAAGTGTTAATAATCGAAAAAAAAGAAGAAAAAAACGGAGAATGAAGAAAAAGTTAAAGAAATAGAAAAAGAAAAAGAAAGGTGAATAAAGTGCTAATAATCGAAAAAAAAGAAGAAGGAAAGAATGGAAAAGAACAAAAAAAATGTAAGCATTAACTTCAAGTGAACTAGCAGATAATACTCCATTTGAAATATCACTTCATGAATATTTGTAAGTGCGCATTAAAAGCAATGTTTGACAGCCCGCCGGCGACGTTTTTCGCCATTTCAGGTTTTGTCAATAACACGGGGCTTCCGTCACCGTATGCGGTGGAGGCAAAACTGGGAATGCGTAATATCCGGAACGAAAGTCGAGTCACTGGTGCATTGAAGCATCATGTATGATATTGCATAGTGAAGGAAATACACGCTTCCGATAGTGTGAGTGTAGAGAAATGTGAACGAATTGGAAAATTCAGAACAGAATCATATGAGAATAGAATGCCGTGAAGTACTAAGCGTCACAAAACAGACGGCATAACACACACACACACACACACACACACACACACACACACACACACACACACACACACACACACACACACACACACACACACACATATATATACATACATATATATATGTATGTATATTTATGTATATATATTTATATACGGATATATATTTATATATATATATTTATAATACACCCACACAAATATTTGTGTAATACAGATGTACTTGATATTGTATCCTATATACATATATATAAAGGCATTTTGGAGAATGACAGAACTAATTGCAACTCGGAACTAATTTCAACTCGAAACTAATTTCAACGTGATTTAAAATCCCTAAGCCTAACTCTAACTAGTTCCGAGTTGAAATTAATTCCAAGTTAAAACTAATTCTTCACCCTAATTTGCATACTTATCTATATATAAACATTTATTTGTACGTGAATATTTACACACACATACACATGTGTTCTTTTATGTATATGTTTGAAGTTATAGTAATGTTTTATTTTCCAAACACGGTCCGTACATGTTATTAAGTACAGGCTTTTCCTTTTTTATTATTAGGGCTTCCATATTTTAAATCGATAATTCATCCTCTCGTCCCATTTCCTTAAAGAACTCAATAATGTAAACCAGACGCTAGTTAACAATGGTTTTACTAACTACCTCAGCGATCACCCGATTTAACTATTTCTTTCTAAACTAACTAATATCGATACCGAACATACAGATGAAAAAAAGATAACATTAATATCCTCTACAAAAGCCAAATACATGTTAACTATGAACAAGACGAATTTTCTCTTAGAAATATCAAAGATTAAATTATTAAATAAAAAGCTTAACCGCAGTTTCTTGCCAGTTGTCTTTGACGAACTTGTCTAAAACTGGGATTGCAGTTCAAAAACGCATATATATATTGCGTTTATATATATATATATATATATATATATATATTTCATTTCTCACCTCCCTGATAGCTCTAATCTTCAAATATTCAAATGTAATGTCATTCGACATCTTCTGATGCCTTGACCTTGATTCCTGTCGTTCTCTTTATCCTTTTCCCAAACACTCCTCTTTACTTTTACTCTCACTCCCTGTAAACCCTTGCGTGCTAGTGGCACTCCCGCCTCGCTTGGGGCGTCAGTGGAACTCTCTTCCTATCACTTGCTTCCCTGATAGCTATAATCTTCAAATATTCAAATGTAATGTCAATCGCCATCTTCTGATGCCTTGACCTTGATCCCTGTACTTCTATTTATCCTTTTCCTCAAACACTCATCTTTACTCTTACTCTCTCTCTTGCGTGATAGTGGCAGCCCGCGTCCTGGGTAAGACGATAAACTACATCCGCGTCCTGTGTTAGACGATAAACAACATCCAACAGCAAGGCCTTTGATAAGGAGGTTTTGAAGAGCATGGAAACCCCTTATAATTCCTGTTGTTCCCAGGCCCATTCTGACCCGGGGTAGTAGCACCTGTTAGGGTCCCAGCTATGGGCAAATAGTTGACTCCCAAACTGGGGTCAAATCACAATGAAAGTGTTAAAATAGGTTTTAGTACCAGCAATACATTTTTGTAAAATATTATTTCCAGCAATACATTTTTGAAAAAAAAATACCAGCAATATATTTTTGAAAAAAATATTCGCAGCCATAAAAATCTTGTCGGAATTAAATAACCCATTGAAGCAAACCAAACCATTGCACAACATTTTAATAACGAACAGCAACAGAAAGCTCAAGCCAAGTCACAAGTGTTCTACTCATTATCTGTCTATATTTCTGAGATGAGGTATTATGTACACTATTTACATTATTCGGACTCATCTTTGTCGCCATATTTATTACAACGTTTCGGCCGTTGTACGCTCCGGCTTTCTTCAACCGTGCCATGTCTCCTCAAGGACACATGGCACAGTGGATAAATGTGTTGGTTAGATCCAGTGACAGGACGCAAAGAGTGTGAGCTCAATACCTGGTTAAGGCCGTGGAGAACTTGGAGAGGGGAATTAACAGGAGATAACTGATAACTGACATCCATCAAACATGGTACGTGGAACTAGAACAGTCTACCCCAGTGAGCGAAATAAAGGGTTCAGTTCGACATTCCAACTACCTGAACGGCCCAAACGTTGTAGTTAATATGGCGACAAAGATGAGGACAATAGTCCGATTAATGTAGTGTTCTACTCATAATCAACTTTTATGTCCTGTCTTGCAAGTGTTCAATGTGGCCACCACCTGCAGCACAGGCAACATCAATGTGATTAGAAAATTCCTCCCAGACGCGTGCATATGACGATTCGCTGAGTTGATCGCTGTTGTTATTCGATGTTTAAGGTCATTGAAATTAGTGGGTAGCGGGGGAACGTAAACGTGATCTTATCGTGAAAAAATCACACACGGTGCGGTCTGCAGGCCAAATACAAAGAGCAAGGTCTTGGTAAGTGCCTGAACGACGTGTAGTATGTAAGTTTTCAAATGTAGACATGTTCTTAGCACACGCCAGATAGGGGATTGAGAGATCGCAAGCTCATGGTTAGCTCGATTTCTGGACTTCCGTGGACTTCCCTTAAACGCAGCACGGATTCTCGCCCTCGTTTCTTAGAAACTCATGGTCTTTCTGGACGTTTTCTTTTACACAGGCACCCACTCTTTTGAAACTGTTTAAACAACCATCGAATGTTCTTAGGTGACGGCGGATTAATGTCGAATTGCCTTCGAAAAGCACGCTGCACTGTGACAAACGTATTTGCTTTCGCGAACTCGAGTACGCAGAACGCCTGTTGCTGAGGACTCGCCATTTCGGTGGTAAACAAACAACTGAACGTTGCCAGAGATACGACGCGACTACAACGCCCCTCTGGCAGCCATTCAAAACTTAGAAGACTCTTCTTTCAAATGGTCACTAACTCATTCCATGACGATGCTTGAGAACTGAAGCAATTTGTCATGAAATTGGTTCCTTCTTTTTCAATAACCTTGTATTTTCCAGGTCTTCTTTCCTTATGTGTCCTAGAAATGTGAAAATGCCTCCTTTATGTATAATAGTACTTTTTGTTTTCCCGTTTCCTTAAAACTTTCTAGTTGCCCACATGGTCCATCCATGTTACTCTCATGACCCTTATGGTGGACCACAAGTACAAACACAAAATTGCAATACCAATATGCAACGGAAAAGAATTCAAAATTCTTAAAAATAGAAAAAGTCACAAACTCTTGTTATAATTCTATAAAATTATTTTTAAATTCTCAAGACTGTCATCTATGATTAAACGTGTTTATTTATAATAAGCCCCCCTTCTTTTTTATGTGTCATGACCCTTCAGGACGTTGGTGATCATGGCTCCCCACAATTTCCTGTCCTTTGCAGCTCTTAATAAATTTTGTCTTTTTGTTATCTCTCCTAATCCTTGTTCTGCCGACTATTTACTCAAGCTCCTTCTATGTTACTTCTCTCTTCAGGACATGTGTGATCATGGCTCTCCACAATTTCCTGTCCTTTGTAGCTCTTAATAAATTTTGTCTTTTTCTTATCTCTCCTAATCCTTGTTCTGCCAACTATTTACTCAAGCTCCTTCTATGTTACTTCTCTCTTCAGGACATGTGTGATCATGGCTCTCCACAATTTCCTGTCCTTTGTAGCTCTTAATAAATTTTGTCTTTTTCTTATTTCTCCTAAACTTGGTTCCGCCATCTTTTTAATCAAGCTCGTTCTTCTTCTTTTGTGTGACGTATCCCTTCAGGACGTTGTCGATCATGGCTCTCCACAATTTCCCACCTTTCGCAGCACTTCGTTTGTTCTTTTTAGCTATGTTCAATGTAGCATTAAATAAATCTCATCAAAATAAATTAAAGGCTACTTGAATAAAGGTAACTAAGGCTTTTGATTCTGTAGGACTCAGTTCCTTTCTTTCATTTGCCCTGAAGAATTCAGCACACACGTACAATAACTAAAATTTAGCTCAGTGTCGTTCGCACACATATCCTCATTTGACGCCTTGACTATCACTGACCCCCTGGAACTACTCACCAACCCCTAGGAGGGTGCTCAGACCCCATTTGATGACCCCTGCATTAGATGGAGATGGCATATTTCAGTTGAAAGTGACATATTTTTTAATACATCACTTAATCTTACAATTTAAAAAGTTAGAGCAATAAAATCAGAAATATTAAAAGGCCATTCATATTTTTTTACAATGATATTCACCTTGAACAAGGCCCAAGAGCCACTTAAAGTAGACTAACAGGCACATTTTATGGGATTATGTGGGGAAGATAACAGTTAACCCATGACTTGAACGGGTTAAGATTGCAGTGATCGGAGAAGCATCCTCTTGGGAGTCAGTTCTACAAAACAACGGTTCGTTGAAAGAAGCTGCTCGAGTGGAACTCACAAAAAATATTGCATCGTATTAATTGCAATCATATCAATCAGGCCAAATGACCTTCATAATCATAAACTCTATTTTACAATTAGAGGTTAAAAAAGAGAATTGTTATCTGAAAATCAACTTGGAAAAATTAGAAAAGAGCACGCAATGCTCAATGTAATAATTATTTCTATCGCAAATACAAATAAAGTTATAATTTTTTAAAAGTGCGCACGAACTTTATGGACACCCTGTATATACATATATATACATATATATATACATAAACAGTGACTATTACGGCTAATAATGCAATACTCTTTGGTAAATCGAATCGAGTTCTCTCAGCCAATGTGTGTTTATCTAAAAATAAATGCGCTTAAAAATTATCTATCTATCTATCTATCTATCTATCTATCTATCTATCTATCTATCTATATATATATATATGTGTGTGTGTGTGTGTGTGTGTGTATGCATGTATGAATTTGTGTGTCTGCTTGTGTGTGAGGTAAGTCAGACTATATTAAGAAGATATGGAGAAGTTTCTTCATTCAGGCGTGTGTCGCAAAAGAAGCCAATGGCAGACGAATAAAATAGTGGAATTCTCTCTGCAAAGAAAGAAATGAAAAAAAAAATGAACGTGTCGTCAAAGTCTAAGGAGAGCAAAGATTATCGTTAATCGATAGAAATGGCCGTAGATTAAGCAACATTGGGAATTGAATAGGAACGATATTATGAAATGAAAATGTATGGAGGCGGGCGAGAGGAACGAATTTCGTTGCAAAATCAGACGGTGAAATAGAGAGAGTCAGGGGATAGGTAAATAGACAGATACATCAGTAATAAAGAGAGATAGAGAGGGGACAGAGAGGGATAAAGACAAGGATAAAGACAGGGGTAGAGAGAGAAAGAAAGAAAGTGAGAAAGGAGAGAGAGAGAGAGGGGAGAGAGAATGTGAGAGTGAGACAGAGAACTTGGGAAAAAAGAGAGAAAGATGTAGGACCAGTACCATACATCAGTACTGAGGAGAGAGAGAGGGAGAGGGAGGGAGATATAGAGAGAGAGTAATAGAGAGAGAGAGAGTAAGAGAGAGAGGGGGATAGAGAAAGAGAGTGAGATAACTATGGGAAAAGAGAGGAAGATGGAGGTCTAGTAACATACATCAGTACTGAAGAGAGAGAGGGAGAGGGAGATAGAGAGAGAGAGAGTAAGAGAGAGAGAGTAAGAGAGAGAGAGTAAGAGAGAGAGAGTGAGAGAGAGTAAGAGAGAGAGAGAGGGGGATAGAGAAAGAGAGTGAGATAACTATGGAAAAAGTGAGGAAGATGGAAGGCCAGTAGCATACATCAGTACTGAAGAGGGAGAGGGAGATAGAGATAGAGAGAGTAAGAGAGAGACTGAGAGAGAGTAAGAGAGGGAGAGAGAGGGGGATAGAGAAAGAGTGAGGTAACTATGGAAAAAGAGAGGAAGATGGAGGGCCAGTAACATACATCAGTGGCGAAAAGAAAGAGACAATAAAAAAGAGAAATGGCAAGCAGGAAACAAATAAAGGGAACGATAGATTAGCACCGAAGAGAGAGAGAGAGAGAGAGAGAGAGACAGACAGACAGACAGACAGACAGATAGAGTAAAAAGAGAAAGAGAGAGAGAGAGAGAGAGAAAAGGGAACGAGAGAAGAGAGATTGTACGAGATATACGTAGGGGTAACAGGTAAAATAATAAAAAGATATATCAGTGTTGTGTGTGTGTGTGTGTGTGAGTGAGAATAAGAGAGAGAAAGAGACAGAGAGAGTGAGAGACAGAAATAGGGGGAAAAGAGAGAAAGACAGGGGACTAGTGTTGAAGAGAAAGAGAGAGTTACACAGATGGCTATCAGGAAACAAATAACGAGATAGATTATCGCTGAAGAGAGAGAGAGAGAGAACGTGAGAAAGAGAAAGGGAAATTGAACGAGAGAGAGAGAGAGAGAGAGAGAGAGTGATAGACATAGGTAGGGAGTAGCAGAAAGAATAAAGAAAAAGATATATCAATATTGGATGTGTGTGTGTGTGTGAGAGAGAGCGAGCGAGCGAGAGAAAAAGAGAAAGAGAGTGAGAGAATGAAAGAGAAAGAGTGAGAAAGAACTGGAAAAAAAAAGAGAAGATTGGAGGACCAAGAACATACAGAGTGCTGAAGAGAAAGAGAGACTGAAAGAGAGAGTAAGAGAGATAGGCACTAGGAAACAAATAAAGAGAAAGATAAAAAGAGAGAATGAGAAAGAGAGAAAAAGGGAACGAGAGAGCGAGAGAGAGAGAGAGAGAGAGGGAGAGAGAGAGAGTGAGGGAGAGAAAGGAAGTGACAGGGAAAATAACGAAAAAGATATATCAGTTTTGAATGTCTTTGTGAGAGAGAGGGAAAGAGAAAGAGAATGAGAGAGATGCCGCCCACCACATATCCCTCCAAGAAATGCCTTCCACATGATGGTAAGAGATTAATTAGATTAAGACACCATTGGCACTGGCACTACGTGGGAAGTATTACTAGGAGGCGTATGTGGGAGGTATTTCGGCCACACCCTGTATATTCATCTATGCGGTCTTAATTTCTATACGCCATTATATATCTATCTCTCCCTCCCTATGTCTCTATATATAGGCTACACACACACACACACACACACACACACACATATATATTTTGTGTATTTAGGCAGAATTTTTTTATTGATGCATGTTTCATTAAATAATATAGACAAGTTTTGTCTATTTATTTTAAGTAAGTTCCTTTCATATTGTCTGATAAGCTTAATAACATTATCATTGAAAGACGAAAGGAAATCGCCATATTGATACATGTTTTAATCCTATATAAGCCATTATTAAAGATGACAATTACATTTCAATATATCAAACAATACATGGACAAAACAATAATGATAGTCTATTTTTTGTTGCATGAAAAATTTCAAAGCAACGACAATCTCGTGTATACGAGACGCGGAAGCGAAAATCGCATCGCAGCTCGTGATGTCACACATGAACACGCGAGAGGGAAAACGTGAAGTATTAAGTATGGGAAGCCGTTGGTATAAACCAATGGCTTATGTTAGGCACAATTAAGAATATTTGTGGAGATTTCATATTTTATTTTGTTCAGGTTTCAACTGTTTTATGTATATAGCTTCAAGAATTTTTAGTTTTTGTTTATTGCTTTCGTGTTTATAGTTGTGTTTTCAACGAGGATTTTCCGGAATTGTGTACGCGGCCAGGCATGTTGTTTTAAATGAATAAAATGTTAGAGCTATCATTCAAATGTAGAGTCAAGCATCGTGAAAGCGAGTTTGTGGTGTGACCTCAAATATATATATATATATATATATATATATATATATATATATATAAAGTTGCAAATGAAAAAATAATGTTTTTTATGAAAGTATTTATACATATATATATATATATATATATATATATATATATATATATATATATATATATATATATATATATATATATATCAGGTGTTCGAATTTTAACTTTTGTTAAAATGAACGAAATTTAAAGAGTATTTTATAATGTCTCATGGAGCTGAACATTATTTTTATGTTTAGATGAACTTAAACTGATCAAATTTTATTTCAGAGAACAATAAAATTAAATTTTGTTTGATTAAAACGCTGCTAACATAGAAGTACCCAAGAATCATTTGAGGCACATAATGCTTTATGAGTTCAAGAAAGGAAACTCAGCAGCCGAAGCGGCTAGAAACATTAACTCAGTTTATGGAGAGGAATGTGTGATTTCACCCTTGAAGATGAAGATCGAACCGGACGTCCAGTTGAGTTTGATGAAAAGCTTCTTGAAGCAGCCCTTGAAGAAAATCCTGCTTCATCAGTCGAGGAATTGGCAGTGGTTCTCAGTTCAAACCATACAACTGTTCATCGTCATCTTCAACAACTTGGAAAAGTTCCTAAACTTGGAAAATGGGTGCCTCATGAATTGTCTGGAAATAACCTCAAATCCCGAGTTGACATCTGCTCTTCTCTCCATTCTCGCCAACTTGTTTCACCTTTTTTGGATAGACTTGTGACTGGCGACGAAAAATGGATCTTTTATCGAAATGTTAAGCGTCATAGACTGGCTTGGTAAAGGGGAAGGATCCCAGCCACAGCCGAGAAGGGAACTTCATAGGCAAAGGGTTCTTCTTTCAATCTGGTGGGATCGCCAATGAATAATCCACAGTGAATTCTTACCACTTAATTCAACAATTAATGCTTAAATATACTGTCAGCAATTAGAGCGTTTGAACCAAGCTTTGAAGGAAAAAAGACCTGCTCTAGTCAATCGAAAAGAGGTGATGTTTTATCAGGACAATACGCGACCTCACACAGCAAGAATCACGTCGCAAAAGCTCGAAAAACTTGGTTGGGAGAAAATTCCTCATCCACCTTATTCTCCCGATCTTGCTCCTTCAGACTACCATTTGTTTCGTAGCTTACAAAATCATTTGGAAGAAACAGCTTTTGTAACACAGGAAGAGGTTAAAACTGACATTTGTGAGTTCTTCGAATCAAAGCCAAAAGAATTTTACAGTAATGGAATTAGTAAGCGCTTGTTAATAGATGGAAGGAAGTCATAGATAATCAGGGAAAATACATTGATGATCGAATCTGTAATTAAATGTAACATTTAGTCACTTGTTTTCTTTATTCAAAATTCGGACAGAACTTATGGGATGACCTGATATATATATACTAGGTGTAACACTAAAATTGTTCAAATCGTGTAACAGCATGGGATAATTGTCCATCCCACAAAATATTTAATATTTAAAAAAAAAATACACACACACTAAACTAATTGAGTTTCTTTTTTCCAGGTTTTCGGATAAGACGTTGAGCCATCTTGACACTATTTGTCGTAAGAATCACTGAACAAAACCTTTGAGTTATTCAGCCTCAAAGAGAAAAGGTGAAAATCGTTTTGTGTCAGCGCTTCTGCCTTACCAACTGCTCAATAATGAGAGGAAAAAGATCATTCTGGCTTTCAGTAATGGTACCAACAATTCATAGCCTGGCTTCTGTCTTCAAAATCCATTCAAGAACAATCAAGAGAATGGTGAATATGTTTTTAAAAGAGGGAACAGTAAAGACGAAAACTGAACCAGAAGGTCACAAAAGCAAGAGGAATCAAGTTAGAGCTAAATACATTCTTATTATTCAAAGTAGAGTCCAATAGTGTTATAAAAAACCTCGGAGAAGGGCGCAAATTTAGTGTACATTAGGATATTGGATTAATAAAAATCTAAAATCTTTCACTTACCTGTCAGTAAGTTATGTGCCATGCGGAATACACTTAAGCGATCATGTATCTTTCGATACATGACTGACGAGGCAGATTTTATCGCAGTAGGTTGGCATTTGTTGTTGCGGCAGACCAGTTGCCATCCAAGGCTAGAGAACCCTATCTGTCCTGCTAGTTACCCATACCTGGTGGCGGGGGGGGGGAGAAGAAGAGGATTCATACCTTTCCCAAGGATATTAGTAAGTGAATGTAATGGATTCAATAGAATTCGAACTCGGCTCTCCGATTCAGTTATGTGCCATGCGTGATACACGCGTAGGCGATCATATATCTTTCGATACATGACTGACGAGGCAGATTTTTTTCCCCGCAGTAGGTTGCCATTTCATTTTACGGTAGACCAGTTGCCATCCAACACTATAGAACCCGATCTATCCTGCTATTTACTCATAGCAGGGGGAGGGAAAGAAGAGGATCCATACCTTTCCCAAGGATATTAGCACGTAATGGAATGTAATGGATTCAACAGGAATTCGAACTCGGCTCTCCGACTTCTCAATCCAAGCCACGATCCATTACTCCACCGTCTGACTGATGTTATATTCAGCACTCCGTCTTCAGAGATTAGTAGACGAAGCTTTTTGTAATCATTCGTTCCACTCGTCAGGAGGTATCAGCAAGTGTCTACCGATTTTCTCATTTTCGTTATTTTTATATTAAGTAAAAAAAAGAAAGTTATGCCCTTTTAATTGTTGTTAGGTTGATTTTTCTTCTTTGTGTGTGCGTACGCATGTGTATGTGTATATGTGTTTGAGTGTGTGTGTGTGCGTATGTGTGTGTGCATACACATGTATGCATGTGTATGTGTATATGTG
This sequence comes from Acanthosepion pharaonis, assembly GCA_903632075.3. Taxonomy (NCBI): domain Eukaryota; kingdom Metazoa; phylum Mollusca; class Cephalopoda; order Sepiida; family Sepiidae; genus Acanthosepion; species Acanthosepion pharaonis. Next base: position 334,721 of record CAHIKZ030004531.1, read on the forward strand.
TTTGAGTGTGTGTGTGTGCGTATGTGTGTGTGCATACACATGTATGCATGTGTATGTGTATATGTGTGTTTGATGTGTGTGTGTGTGTGTGTATATGTGTTTGTGCATACACATGTGCGTATGTGTGTGTGCATGTGTATATGTGTTTGTTTGTGTGTGTGTGTGTGCGTATGTGTGTGTGCATACACATGTACGCATGTGTATGTGTATATGTGTTTGAGTGTGTGTGTGTGCGTATGTGTGTGTGCATACACATGTACGCATGTGTATGTGTATATGTGTTTGAGTGTGTGTGTGTGCGTATGTGTGTGTGCATACACATGTACGCATGTGTATGTGTATATGTGTTTGAGTGTGTGTGTGTGCGTATGTGTGTGTGCATACACATGTATGCATGTGTATGTGTATATGTGTATGTTCATATATATCAGGTCTGACGATTACGTTTAAGCATGAAACAGACTCTCACCGCTCAATGACCACTTATATATATATATATATATATATATATATATATATGTGTGTGTGTGTGTGTGTGTGTGTGTGTGTGTGTATAGAGAGAGAGAGAGAGAGATAGAGAGGATGGGAAAATAGCCACTGCGCAAACCTTTATAAGATCTTAGTTAAAGTTTCTGGGAGAGAGCGCGTTATCTAGCATGATTAACAATCTGAACAGCACCAGCACACTCAACCCATCGGTCACGATGACTTGTGACTTCGTGCTAGCACACATATCAACGGCTCCCAAGTGTTCTGTCTAACCAATTTCACTTACAAGGCTTGGCTCAACCCATGCTATATGTTTTTTCAGGCACTTTCCAAAGGTGCCGCGCGCTGGGATCGACCCCTCCAGACTGATAACGCCAGGAAGTCTCCTTCCCTGACAAATCAACCGTGGTGAGATTCGAACGCGGGTTCGAATCTCACCACTGCTGCTTTGTGAAATAGACTCCCGTCAGGATGTTTTTCCCGATCACTACAATCTTCAAGCCTAGTTTTGTCTGTCGTCGTTCCTACTTAAGCTCATAAACCGCGCTACTTGCCTTCTCTTACAACATCCAAAAAAAACTCTGCCTTGAGTGGCTCTTGGGCCTTGTGAACATTGTTATAAAAATACGGTTTAATTTAAGTAATCCCATGGGAGAGTAATTTCTTTTCATTTTTTTTTTCAATCGGTATTACCTCAGGGAAGACAATAAAGCCATTAAGGCACAAAGTGTTATAGGGCGTGGAAAAATTAAGAAGAGAAACAATAATGAGTGAGAAAAGAAGAGAGTAAATCAGGAGAATGCTAGATAGCGATTGATATTGCATTTTTGCAGATTAATGTTGGCTGGAAAGCAAGGAGCTGGAAGGAAGTTCCACAAGCGAGAAGTGCGAGAAAAGATATTGTTAGCATAGAATTTACGGCTACATCTAGCCAGCTCCACTGTAAATTGATGAGACTTTGACGCCAGTCTAGTACTGAGCTTAAATTAAAAAGAAAAATCTAGGTAGCATCGTGAAGAGTTCACTCGAACAATTACCTTGAAAGTATTTATAGAAAAAAAAAAAAAAAACTATATAGGAGACAATTTGGAAAACTTTTAATTTGACATATTTTGCTGATTTTAATTTGACATATTTTGCTGATTTTAATTGGACATATTTTGCTGATTTTAATTTGATATATTTTGCTGATTTTAATTTGACATATTTTGCTGATTTTCGGATTTTCATTCGACCAAATCTATATTGGCAAAAGAGGACATGATTCACGTTAATCATATGAACGCTGGATTGAAAGCGCCACGCTCTCTGAATCCCCAGTGGTAAATATATGACTGGGATATTTTACTATTCGAATCTCCGGTTCTAACTAAACTAGAGTTGAAATAATGTGGGGGATAAAATACAGGGTGTTCCAGAAGTCTTGGAAACATTTCAAGTCCTCATATCTGCTGAACTATAAATGATAGTAAGATGAAACTAGTACCATTTTAAAGCTAAATTTATTAAGTTTTTTGTAATGCTAATGATTTTTCATATTTTCTCAGATCCAGTAATGGCATTCACTCAACCAGGAAAGGTATTTTGCGTCCTTGAATTTGCAAAAACTGAATCATGGACACTTGTTCAACGTGCATTTCCCAGGTCTCCAGATCTCACACCGTGCGATTTCTTTTTGTGGGGGTTTGTGAAAGGACTAGTCTATGTGTCTCCACTTCTAAAAGACATGGATGAACTGAAGGCCAGATTAACGGAAGCCGTTGCAACCATCGACAACGCATTTTTCGAAAATCCAAGGTGACTAACGCAAAAACGATGCCGCCTGTACAGCATTACATAAAGTTCATAAAATTATCTTTCGAATGAAACGATAAACAACTACTGAAGAGCTGGCTTCAATAAAAGATGCCATATGTAGGACATTACAATAACTTCATGAAATTATTTTTGGAGTGAAACGATATAAACCTTTAGAAGAGTTACCTTCAATAAAAGATGCCATATGTAGGGCATTACATAAACTTCATAAAATTATCTTAGGAATGAAATAATATAAATCTTTAGAAGAGCTGGCTTCAATAAAAGATGCCATTACATTAATTCCATGAAATTATATTTGGAATGAAACAATATAAACCTTTAGAAGAGCTGGCTTGAATAAAAGATGCCATTACATAAATTCCATGAAATTATATTTGGAATGAAACAATATAAACCTTTAGAAGAGCTGGCTTCAATAAAAGATGCCATATGTTGGGCATTACATAAAGTTCATAAAAATATCTCCGGTTTGTAACAATATAAATGTTAGAATATATAGCTTCATTAAAAGATGCTCTATGTATAATATTACTGAAAGTTTATGAAATTATATTTGGTATTAAACGATATAAACATGTAGAATAGCTGGCCTCAACTCAATAAAAGATGCCATATGTAGAGCATTACATATACTTCATGAAAATGGTTTTGGAATGAATGTCTGGAAATTTTTAACAATGTTAAATTGTTTTGGTTTATTTTGTTTTACGGCATATCAGCCTCAATGTGTTGTTTGATGCCTACAATTTTTAAGATATATTCGTATGAATAGAATATACATTGTTTGTAAAAAACAAAACAAAACTAAACAAACAGATTTCATTTATGTAAGGAGGATTATTTTCGAGAGTCAAATGTATTGCTGATACTATTTTTATTTTTAAATGTATTGATTGTAATTTAAAAAAAAAAAAAAATGTAATTCCTGGTATTTTTACTATAAAAATCTATATACATTGATAGTGATCTCATTTTGGGGGTAACTATTGGCCCATAGCTGGGACCCTAAGAGGTGCTACCACCTGGGAACAAGGCTGCACCTGGTGGGAACAACAGCAATTACGAGGTGATTCCATGCTCGTCAAGCTTCCTGATCAGAGGCCTTGTTGCCGGATGTAGTTTATCGTCATACCCAGGACGAGCAATATTAGAATTATTACCATAGCCTATCTCGGTAACATTATTAAATTTTCTGAAAGTATAATGATGTATTAATTTTCAGAAGAGCTAAGGTCATCGAAAAATACCATATCTATGACATTGCAAATGCGTCAAAACACTAGTTTCGGTATGAATTCCTGAACCAAAAAGCTTTTGAGAGATCCTGATATTTTTCCTTTTATCTCATAGAACTGCAACGAGGCTATATCAACATTGTGTCTAAACATAAATTTTTTAAGAGCACTTTTGCGAAAGATCTTCACAGAAGGGTAATTGGTAATTTTTGGTGGGGGTTACCTGGTTGGCAAGCCTGGTCGCAAAAAGTTTATTCTAGTGAAAAGCTCTAATTATAGCCAGGGAGATTAGCCCCTTTCGCCTTGAGGTCAGTGCGGCACCTGTGTGAATGTACATCGTGTAGATATGCTCATTGTACGAATTCTCTTGCACGTTCGCAGGAATGATCTGTAAAAAGTTATGTAAGAAAGATGACAAATTTTATCTACTTCGCCGCGGAGGCATTTTGTTTTTATCAGCCAATCAAAGAACCAGCAAGTAAGACTGGTCAGTTCACGTTGTTCAGGTAAATGTAACTTCGCAAGAAATGGCGGCAATTTTACAAGTCAAAATTCCGAACACGTTAGGAAGATTTACGTACAGTTCCTGCTCTATCTCTGTTCAATCATCGCTCCTCCCCTTCTCTCTCTCTTTATCCCATTTCTCCTTCTCTCTCTCTTTCCCATCTCTTTCCCCCATCTCTCTTTCACCCATCCCTCACGCTCTTTAACCGCATCTCTTCCCCCCTCTCTCTCTTCCTATCTTTCCTTCTTACCCTTTCCTTCATCTTTCCCTCTCTCTTTTCCCTCATCTCTCCCTTTCCCTCATCTGTCCATTTTTTTCTTTCTCCCATCTCTCTCTCTCTCTTCCCACTCTCTTCCTCTATCTCTTTCCTCCATCTCACTCTCTCCTTACCCCATCTCTCCCACTCTCTCTTTTCCCCCTCTCCTTTTTTCACTCTTTCCCCATCTCTCCCTCCCTCTCTCTCTCTTTCCCCCATCTCGCCATTTCTTTCTTTTCTCCGTCTCTATCTTTTACCAATCTCTCAATCTCTTTAACCATCTCTCTCTCTCTCTTCCCCATTTCTCCTTTCTCACTCTTTCCCCATCTTTCCCTCTCTCTCTTTCCCTCTCTCTCTTTCCCTATCTCGCCATTTCTTTCTTTCTTTCTTTCTTTCTTTCTTTCGTCTCTCTCTTTTCCCCATCTGCTCCATCTCTCTTTCCCCATCTCTACTTCTGTCTCTTTCTCTATCTCTCTCTTCCAATCTCTCCCTCTCTCTTGTCCCATTTCTCCCTCTCTCTGTTTCCGCCATCTCTCCTTTTCCCCATATCTCTCTCTTTCCCCATATCTCCTCTTTTCTCTCTTTCCCCATCTCTCCCTTTCTCTCTCTTTCCCCTATATTCCTTCCTCTTCCTTTTACCCCTCTCCCCACTCTCTCTATCCTTCTTTTCTATTTTCGAGATAACACGTTCTTCTTCAGAAATGTTCCGGCAGACATCTTGCCGAAAAAGACATTGATAATTCATTTGTTATCTTTGTAGATATTTCTTTTTTTTCCCTCGCTTATTGATTAGAAATTACTACTCGCTTCATATCGCGATTATATTTTTGCCTTAGATCTAAACAGATCGTGGCCATTGTTTTAGAAGCAGCAGGAATTTCCCGGGCGACCAAAAAAAAAAGAAAAAAAAAGACGATTTAAGACGTCGTCTTCGTAAAGGTGTTTTATTTCCAACTATGTCGTTCGTTCAGTAAAAAGGCTGGCGGTCATATCAAATTGAGGACGGAAGTTATCTTGTAACACTGTCTTACCTGCAAAAGCTTTTCCGTACAAGAAGTAGGTAGTCTACTGGGGTTTCTATTATATATTACGATGAACCAAAAGTGCCATATTTTTCACAATGTTACGAAAATCATGCTTTTGAATTAAAAAATATCAAAATGCTCACTCAATACAAGGCTCAAGAGACAATCAAGGTAGAGGCTATTCAATGAGTATGATATGAACTTAAAACGAGTAAGTAGGAAGTGAAAATTATGAGAATATGGTGGATCAAAAACGATTTATCAGTGACTTGAAGAAGTTGAGATTGTAGTGTTCAGGGAAGCACCCACACGGGATCCTGTTCAATAAAGTAGCGGTTCTGGGAAAGAAGCATTCTGAGTGGAACATTCTTTTAACGAACAGAACGCTAGGGAATGTCGGTGATTCAAACTTGAGGATGTAGCAAGACGGGTTTTAGCTAGTGGCTCTAAAGAGTGGATATTGTCTGGACATTTGCCATTGAACAAGGAAAATGGAGGATTAGGTAGCGCCAGACCATATTTGGTATCAAAACTTCCTTTTAGATCTGAGCTTACGCTTGTTTTGTGCAACTAGTCAACAAAAAGTACGTTGTTTACAATATGAAGCTAGAAAAATTAGTCTAACACGAACAAAGAAAACAAACGTCATTGGTGCGAACGTCGGATAATGGTTAACGAGCTAATCTGACTGCCCATTATTACTGTTTTTGAGTTCAATACTCACTGGGTGATCAATACATATAGTCTTGTGTAGACACTAATATTATCTATCTCTCTCTCTCTCTCTCTCTCTCTCTCTCTATATATATATATATATATATATATATATATACAGTGCTGTTCGATAAAACTCATTTTTATGCAGGATAATGCTTCCTGTCAAAAATCAAAATTGATGAAGGAATACTTTGATGAGAAGCAGGTGAGTGTTATGACATGGCCGCCCCAATCTCCCGACCTCAACCCCATAGAAAACTTATGGAGCATGTTGCTCAACTGCTTTCTCGAGAGCCTGTACTTTATAATGCTCCATAAGGACTTACTGAGTGTGAAAGAATCTGAGTAAAAGAAAAACATTATTAAGGAGAGAGAACAATAAAAGAAGAGGAATGAAGAAGACAGAAGATAACGATTGACATTGCATTTAATCATTTCATCCCAAGGAAGGCAATAAATCTACTAAGACGCAAGGAGTTACTGAGTGTGAAAGAATAAGAGAAAAAGAAAAACATTATTAACGAGAGAGAACAATAAAAGAAGAGGAATGAAGAAGACAGAAGATAACGATTGACATTGCATTTAATCATTTCATCCCAAGGAAGGCAGTAAATCTACTAAGACGGAAGGAGTTACTGAATGTGAAAGAATATGAGAAAAAAAAAAACACTATTAAGGAGAGAGAACAATAAAAGAAGAGGAGTTAAGAAGACAGAAGATAACGATTGACATTGCATTTAATCATTTCATCCCAAGGAAGGCAATAAATCTACTAAGACGCAAGGGGTTACTGAGTGTGAAAGAATATGAGAAAAAGAAAAACACTATTAAGGAGAGAGAACAATAAAAGAAGAGGAATTAAGAAGACAGAAGATAGCGATTGACATTGCATTTAATCATTTCATCCCAACCAAGGTAATAAACCTACTAAGAAGCAAGGAGTTACTGAGTGTGAAAGAATATGAGAAAAAAAGAAAAACACTATTAAGGAGAGAGAACAATAAAGAAGAGGAATTAAGAAGACAGAAGATAGCGATTGACATTGCATTTAATCATTTCATCCCAACCAAGGTAATAAACCTACTAAGAAGCAAGGAGTTACTGAGTGTGAAAGAATATGAGAAAAAGAAAAACACTATTAAGGAGAGAGAACAATAAAAGAAGAGGAATTAAGAAGACAGAAGATAGCGATTGACATTCCATTTAAATTTATGAAGATGTAACTTGACTGATAAGCAAGAAGCTGAAAGAGAATTCAATAAGTGAGACGTGGGGAAAAAGAAAAGGTTAGCATAGACCCTACGGTTACATTTAGCGATTTCAACTGTAAAATGATGAAATTTTGGCGCCAATTTATTATCGCGCTTAAATTCGTAAAGCCATGGTACCACAGAAGAGAGTTCACCATAACAATTACCATGAAATATTTATAGAAAAGACAGAGGAAAGCTATATTACGGCGGTGGGACAGTGACTGAAGCCGAGATGCTATGTCAAGACTAATAACACTGCAGATTCTTTTTCGTATTTTTTTAGAAACTCTAAATACATAGCAGAAGTACTAGACCGTATGTGATTAAGGTGAGAAAACATTAAAGAAGCAAGAATTAAGAAGAAAATAGATACGGGTTGACATTACATTTAAATGTGCGTTAAGATTAGTAAATAATGACATAAGATTAGTAAATATTGACATAAGATTAGTAAATAATGACATAGTCTTGTTGACGATTGGGAATTGAGTTCGATGTTGACAGCGCACACTATACGCGTGACATGTGCGAAACTAAGCTAACTTTAGTACGTAAGGTCATTGGCTGGTTATTACAGTTGATCCTAATTCTTCTTCTTCTTTTTCTTTTTCTTCTCTTTTTTCTTCTTCTTCTTCTTCTTCTTCTTCTTCTTTTTCTTCTTCTTTTTCTTTTTCTTCTTCTTTTTCTTCTTCTTCTTCTTCTTCATCTTCTTCTTTTTCTTCTCTTTTTTCTTCTTCTTCTTCTTCTTTTTCTTCTCTTTTTTTTCTTCTTCTTTTTCTTCTTTTTCTTCTTCTTCTTCTCTTTTTTCTTCTTCCTCTTTTTCTTCTTCTTCTTTTTCTTCTTTTTGTTCTTCTTTTTCTTCTTCTTCTTCTTTTTCTTCATCTTCTTCTTCTTCTTCTTTTTCTTCTCTATTTTCTCCTTTTTCTTCTCTTTCTTCTTCTTCTTTTTTTTCTTTTTGTTCTTCTTTTTGTTCTTCTTTTTCTTCATCTTCTTCTTCTTTTTCTTCTCTATTTTCTTCTTTTTCTTCTCTTTCTTCTTCTTCTTCATTTTCTTCTTTTTTTGTTCTTCTCCTTCTTTTTCTTTTTTTGTTCTTCTTTTTGTTCTTCTTTTTCTTCTTTTTGTTGTTGTTCTTCTTTTTCTTCTTTTTTTTCTTCTTCTCCTTCTTTTTCTTCTTCGTCTTCTTCTTCTTCTTGGCAATCAAGGCTCTTCACAATTCTGTTCTTTGTAGCTCTTAATAAATTGTGTCTTTTTGTCATCTCTCCCATACCCTGCTCCGCTATCCATTCATTCAAGCCCGCCAGGTAGGTTGTGCGTTGCTTTCCTCTGGTCCCCTTACTTTCAATCTGTCCTGTGAGTTTCACATTTTCCAAGCCCTCTTTCCTCCATATGTGCCTAAGAAATTGGCTCTTCCCGGTGTTTAAGAATAAGAGTCCTTTTTGTTGCAATTGTCTCTAGAACTTCGTCGTTGCTAACATGTTCGCCGCAATATTCACAGCCTCATTCTTTAGGAAAACATTTCTATTGTTTCAAGTCTCTTCTTCATCTGTGAGGGGATTGTCGAGCGTTCACTGATATATAGGAGGACTGATACAACCTAAAATGGTAGACATAAGTATGGTTAACACGAGAAACAAAAAGGCAGATAGAGGCCCTGTTTACACATGAATCAAAAAGTTTTAACTAGATCCGGTCTACATATGAGACGAAAAAAGCAGACATAGGCCTGGTTTACACTAGAGACAAAAAAAGGCAGACATAGGTCTAGTTTACACTAGAGACGAAAAAAGGCAGACATAGGTATCGTTTACACTGGAGACGAAATAGGACAGACATAGGCCTGGTTTACACTAGAGACGAAAAAGGCAGACATAGGTATGGTTTACACTAGAGACGAAAAAAGACAGACATAGGTCTGGTTTAAACTACAGACAAAAAAAGGTAGACATAGGTCTGGTTTACACAAGAGACGAAAAAAGGCAGACTTGGGTATCGTTTACACTAGAGACGAAAAAAGGCAGACATAGGTCTGGTTTATGCTAGAGACGAAAAAAGGCAGACATAGGCCTGGTTTACACTAGAGACGAAGAAGGCAGACATAGGTCTGGTTTACACCACAGACGAAAAAAGGCAGACATAGGCCTGGTTTACACTACAGACGAAAAAAGGCAAACATAGTCCGGTTTATGCTCGAGGCTAAAAATGGCAGATGTAAGATCGGTTTACACTCGATATAAAAACGTAGACAATGCTGTTATCTATACTTGACCCCAGTTTCAATCAGAAGGCTTGGGTCGACCCGTGGTATGGTGTTCAGGTGCTTCTGAACGGTGTTGTATGCTGGGACCGATATAATGGGGCAAGGTAATTTAATTTATTGCCCATCAAAAGTTTCATTCAGACGAAAGGCACGAGACAGGGGTCAGGGGTGGGTGGAAGGTATTTGTCTTACAGGGGAGAAGTTTTATAAAATTAAACCCGAATATTAACCTTATGACATTAGTTTGGAGTTATATGAAGAATGAAATTTAAATTTAAAATTAGAAGAGGAATAAAAAGGAGTCTAAAAATAAATTTTAAATAGATAGATAAAAGGATGTAAGGGATTAATGGGAAAAAAAGTTGGGAAGATATTAAAGTAGGGGAAAGTTTATAAATTATAGTATAACGTAAAGAGCTTATAAAGGGAGGAAATAAAATATAGAAATTAGAATTAGTTATACTGTCGACATTTGAAGAGTTGGGGGAGTGAATATTATGGAAATATCGTAGCTAATTAAGTTAACGCTATATTATGGAAATTTGAATTTGTTTTTATGTCGACATTTTAACACTGATTCATTCGTTTGATTCAATAGATAACTTTGATTATTGTATTTTATTATTCTAATCTTTTCTTCTAAACATAAGTCACACCTATCATTAAGACTATAAGGAGTACGTATATATGTCTGCGTGCCATCTGTGGAGTTAGCCTTCAAGACAGGCCATCCGATGTAGATCTGTTTAACAGATGCAGTATTGGAGGAATCGAGACTTACAGTCTCAGTTGCGGTGGACTGGTCATATCTTGAGAATGTCTGATGACAGGTTACCCAAGATCCTAACGTACGGCTAGTTAGATCAGGGCCACAGGAATGTAGGACACGCATGGCTTAGATACAAAAACAAGCGGAAGAGCGACTTGTCAGATGTCAATATACCTCATAACACCCTCGAGCGGCTAGGCTTAGAGCGGGTAGAGTAGAGATCAACGTCTTTTAGTGGACAGCGGTTTTCAATCAGCTAGTCTGAATCGTCTTCAAGAAGCGAGAGCATGATCTAAAAGGTCAGCCAATCTAACAGTGACCTCATCCCACAATCCTCACTCTTGATTCACATGCGGCCTCCTTTGCAAATCAATTGCGGGTCTTAAGTGTCACTTAAGATTATTCCACAAGATTCATAACTGAATCGATTGGTTAAGTTGCTAGGTCCTGATACGTCGAAACCGACCGTAGAGTACATTATATATATATATATATATATATTATATATGATTTTTTTTCTCTTATTACTATAAATGTTATTTTTAGTGGGTACACTAAATTTGAGTGGATACATTATAAAAATAACGTTAAATAATGCCAAATAAAAAATCCATTTAAAAATGCCAGCAGACATATTCGAAGAGATGCAAACGAGAGATTTGTTTTCCCTTCAGTCGACAATTGAGCTCTGCTTTGTCGGTCTCCCGTGAATAAATTGGTTACGGCACGCTTCGGCGATAGATAAAATAAAAGATACAGATTCCATTCCTGTCTGGAGGTACATTTTCTTTGAGTTAGATGTACTGGGTATGACGATAAACTACATCTGGCAGCAAGGCCACTGGTCAGGAGATTGGAGGTTTTCAGAAGCGTGGAACCATCTTTTAATTGCTGTTGTTCCCAGGTCTACCCTGACCTGGGGTAGTAACACTTGTTAGGGTCCCTGCTATGGGCAAATAGTGAACACCTAAATAAAATTCAACAGTACATCTTTTTTTTTATAATAAAATGAGCAACAATACATTTTTATAGCAAAATTACAATCAATGCAATACTAAGAATATATAAAAATAGATTTTATAGTAAAATTACCAATAATACATTATATGATAAATAAACTATATATCTAAAACAACATACCTTTAAACTTGAACGTATAAAATTCTGTACAAAATATGTGTAGTTGAAAGCACAAAGTTTTTATATGTCGGAAATAAATAATTTATATTTGATCATAAATAAAATATTTTATGAATGCATAATTAGATTCTAATATATTCATTTTAACATTACCATATATGTACTCAATAAATTAAATATAATATCTTAAGTCGGTGCGAATACAAATATAAATATTAAAAATGTGACTAAATAATGATGTAATGCCCCTTTTGAAAAATCGTAATTGAAATTTATATAAAAATTAAATTAAATTAAATAAAGAGTAAAAAATAAAAATGCCAAATATATTGTTATTAAAATATTGTTAGAGGATGTGTTGGAACGTAGATACTACGACAAATTTCTACTTGAAAAAAAGGAAGTTTGTGGCAATAGACAGATACCCAATCGCCTACTTGACTTGACCGACTTGATGGCTACAATACATTAGATACATGAGTTTCTAAATAAGTTAAATCTTAACATCCCTAAAATAAAAAAAAAGACTGAATTTTCCATAACCGCAACATCGCAAAATATCAAATTTGTCTGGACTTATAAATTAAGTAAATCAGTTTCTAAAAAGTTATTCTTAGCATCGCTTGATAATGGAAAGGAACTTTGTATTTTAAATTTTTATGATTGAATTTGAATTGAAGTTTCAGTTTTGAAACATGGGAACTTCGGTGTTAATAAATTTTTAAAAAGCAATTATAATATATATATATATATATATATATATATATATATTGGAATCATATTTTTAAATAAATAATTATATTTATGCACCACTTTTGTATCGAGCACTATTTTTTAAAAATAATAACTAAAATACTAAGGGACTTTGGATTATTTACCTAACCAGTTCCTTCCTATTTCCTATATATTTTCACACACACACACACATATATATATATAATTGTTCCAATTTTCGAATAAGATATTGTACATCTGAGTAAAAATAATAGATAAACTATATAAAAGCCATGCCAAAGTAAAGATTTTTTTAAAAATCTTTATATATTTCCCATTCTGTTAGATTCTCATCATTCTTTACTTTCGACACTTCCTCCCTCGCAGGATTTGCACATTTGCACAAGCGCGCACACACACACGTGTAAGTATATATATATATATATATATATATATATATATATATATATATATGTGTGTGTGTGTTTGTGTATGTATTGATTAAAAGTTTTTATATTTATCGAGGAAGAGGGGATCAATATCGGAGTTTGATCGTTTATAAATGTCTACAATCTATCTCTTTCTATTCATATCTATCTATTTATCTATCTCAATCAATTTGTATCTCTTTATCTATCTATCTATCTATCTCAGTCTCGTCGTCTTTATATCACGCTTAGCCTGCTCATTATCTATCTATCTATCTATCTATCTATCTATCTATCTATCTATCTCAGTCGTTCATATCTATCTATCTATCTATCTATCTATCTATCTATCTATCTATCTATCTCTTTCTGTTCATATATATCTATCTCGCTCTGTTTATATGTTTCTGTTCATATCTATCTCCTTCGGTTCATATCTATCTATCTATCTATCTATCTATCTATCTATCTATCTATCTATCTTATTCTGCTCATTATCTATCTATCTATCTATCTATCTATCTATCTATCTATCTATCTATCTATCTATCTATCTATCATATTCTGCTCATTATCTATCTATCTATCTATCTATCCTCTTTTTACTTCCCTTTATCGACAAATTCAATCATTCAGTGTGCTTTAGTCCCTCATTATTGCAAACTTAATCGAATACAAGTCATCGCTTCCCCACCCCTGGCATAATTCTCATTTCGAGAAGAGAAGTTGGAGGGGGGGGACATCTGTAGCGATGTTGAGCCTGTGGCTGTGACAGCTCTGTCGTTCTCCTCGGTCGATCTCTCAAATGTCTTGCTTTGGTCACGTATCCTTAAACCTATCTCTCGGCGTCATCTTTCTTCCTACTCTTTGTACTCTGCCGCTCTCGCTTATCCGTTCTCAGCGCGAGATGGCGCTCAAAATCCCGCGATCCTTTCTTTTCTATCCACTGCCGCAATGTCGCGAACATTATGGCTCATGTCTTTAATCCTTCGCTTTCAAAGTAGTATTTGTTATGCTCAGTAATTATTAAAAGTTTCATTGAGAGTTAGTTGGACAGCCATTGTTCGCACAGACAACATTGACAAAAAGAAAAGAAATTCAGCGTTTTTTGTCATTTTTATTGAACGCTGCTCAAATGACATAAGAATGATAGAAACAGTTTAAACATATATTTCTCATATATATATATATATATATATATATATATATATATATATATATATATATATATATTTAAAGACATTTTTATGTTTAACATTCTTTTTATAGATACAAATGCTCTGTTTATAATAAACAGTATTAAATAACATTTACCGGCCTGAATGTCCGAGAAATTTTCACAGAAAATATTCGTCCTTTAAATAATTGTCGGACTTTGTCCATTTCATAAAATATATATATATATATATATATATATATATATATATATATATATATATATATATATGCACATTTCAAAAAACGACAGACAAGGTGCTTTTATTTAGTTTTTTTTATACAATTTCTCCTGCGATCTAATATTTTTTTTTCTTTTCGGATGATAAATTATATAAAAACTGTCCGAATGTTCTTTTTATCCGAGCGCTTTCGGCTATGATTTTGGCCATTTTCAAGGATTAAATATTTCAACTGTTAAATAAGAAATAGTTTGTTGTATGTATGTTTTATAAAATGTTTTCATTTTTCCAAAACACGGTCAAGATATTGTGTCCATGTTCAAAGTTAATATTATTAAGTGTTGTTTTTATTAAAGCTTCCATTATTTTTAACCCTTTTTTTTGCATGTAGATGATGCTATTATAGTAGTGTTATCAACAAGTATGTTACGAATAGTGTCCGGTAGGTCTCCATGAATATTTAAATGAGATCATATTGAACTATGGTCAGAAAGGTGTAGAGTGAGTCTGCGTGTCAAACATGTTGCAGTGTGGCCTATATAATTATTTACGAATTTTGATTGATCGGGAACACAATTCCTTAATGGGTATTTAAATTCGTAAATAATATTTGACCTAAAATTTTTTTAATAAAAGCAAACAAATCAACACATAATAATATTAACTTTGACCATGGACATAATATCTTGACCGTGTTTTGAAAGCATACATATAACAAACTATTTCTTATTTTAACTGTTAAAATATAATCCTTGAAAATGGCTAAATGTATAGCCGAATGCGATCGGATAAGAAGAACATTCGGACAGTTTTTATATAATTTATCATCCGAAAAGAAAAAAAATAATTAGATCGCATGAGAAATTGTATAAAAAGCTAAATAAAAACACCTTGCCTGTCGTTTTCAATGAAATGTGCATGAAAGAAGGATTGCTGCCTAAATACACAAATATATATATATATATATATATATATATATATATATAGAGAGAGAGAGACAGACAGACAGACAGATAGATAGATAGATAGATAGATAGATAGATAGATAGATAGATAGATATGGTATAAGATGACAATTGGAAATAAATCTTAATTTTTTGCCGACGGGTTTCGTTTTCCGATTTTTTCAAGGCAAAAATGAAATCGAAATTTTTTTGTTGTTATAGTTACATTAAAAAATCAAAATTTAAAAAAAGATAGAGACGCTTCTTCGTAAGCCTCTTTCTGGTTAATGTAAATTCCCTTTATACTAAGAGTTTTTTTTTTCCATGTCGACAATATAGTTAAATTCCCAGATCAATTCTGTGGCAAAGACAAATTGGTATAAGATGACAATTCGAAAAAAAAAAACAAATCTTTACATGATTGTATGTTAATAAACACAAATAATAATAAATTCATTATTTCGCCATATAAAAATGTGTTTCCTTAAAGACGACTAAAAAGTTAATTAATTATTTAATTAACTTAATTTTTCTTGTGTGCATGTCATTTTTTTTTTTTGTGGAGATGTTTGAAATATTTCCTTGAATATTCAACACAAAGTTGTAAACGTGGTAACCAGGAGGAGGCCGTAGCTTTGCGGATAAGTGTCAAGAGAAATTACATTCCAAGCTTCAGTTCAGTTCCACGACGATATCACAACGACGGTTTTACAAGTGAGTTAGAAGATACTCCAGATATAGTAATCCATAACATTCAGATCTGGGCTCTTACAGAGCCACTCAGATAGAGCAATTAGAGATAGTATTTTTTTCTCTCGAAGGATACATTTGACGTTTCTTTTCTTTTTTCTGAGAACCCTGTATTTTTCATGACACCATTTCAGTCCAGTGCTAAATCTGAACTGTTATTTTGTCTTTGACTGCATCTAATATCCTACTGCTTATGATTTCATTGTAACCCTAGCAAGCCAGACTGTGATTTGGTCCCAGAGACGCATAGAGTTTTGATTTTTGGTTTTCAGAGTTTTCCTTCTCATAGACGGGTTGCCAACCACGGCTGTTCAGCATAGCTAGGGAGAGATGGGGGCTGGGAGGGCAAGAGATGGATTTATATATTTCCCAAGAGTATTTGAACGTAAGTGAATCTAATGAACACGACTGGAATTCGAACTCGGCTCCCTCACTTCTCATTCCTATTCACTATACCACCCGCACACCCTTCTATATACTAAAGAACATCTTGATTCTTTAATACTCTAACTGATCTATAAATATTGACCTCAAACTGACACCGCGAACCGTGTTTTTAGTCAATGAGAAAAAAAAATCTTTTATTTTACTTTTAGGTCTCCATACTTTAAAAACATAACCGTTAGGTTTTAGTGGGGATGAACAGAAGGCGTAACGGTTACCGACCCGGAAAGTGGAATCGACGATACGAGTTCAAATTCCTGTCCAGTCTGTTGCGTTTACTTTCGCACAATCGCCGTCGGGAAAAACCTGAAACCATCTCTTCTTTCCTTCAAGCTCTCTACTCTTGGTTGGTAGCCAGTCTAGGAGAAGGAAATCTCTGAATTCAAAGAGAAAAAAGAAGTTGTGGAGAGCCATAATCCTCTACGTTCTGCTGTTATATGGTATTAAAAAACAAATTGGTACAAATGCATAAAATATCACAAAGCCTGTGTTTTTATTAAGAAATAAGAAAATTGATTGTTGCTTTTCAATATAGAGACTCTGCGATTTAGGAATGTGATAGAAACCTGGTGATTTTTCCAGAAATTATAAGGTGTGGATTTACCATTCTTGCACAATGGAGAAAAGCGGCGTAAAAAAAACATCTATTCAACATTTACATCGAAGAGACGGACTAAAGGTTCTACCAGGATTTAATATTGGAGGCCACAATCTTAACAACATACGATATACACTTAACACAGTGTTGATAGCAAGTACAGAAAGTAAACTGTTAGGACTACTAGACAAGGTATTAAAGGAAAGGTAGAAGAAAGGACTAAATGTTAAGTGTAAGAGGACCATAAAACTTTTTAAAAAATAAAGGAAAACGGTTCACTCAAAACTTTCTTATTTAAAATAAATGAAAAAATCAATAATTTATCAAATTAAACTATTATTTATAATAATTAGATTATTCAATAAAAGTAAAAAAATATAAACAAATAAGAGAATAAAAAACAATAACAAAATTTTCTCATTTTGATTCAGCATTGATTTACATCACTTAGCGTCATCCATAGTTTAACTTGACTTATTTTGAATATTCTTAAATTTTGAAAAACGAACTATATTTTTTACTTCTGTTTATTGTACATATTGCAAAATAGAATCCTTATATTTACCTTCATAAACTTCCTTAGAGGATGAAATGCATTAGTCAAGAAAAAAATCCTTTTCTTTATATTGTCTTTTTACAGAAATATTTTATTCATATCTTAATTTTTACTTACACACACACACACACACACACACACACACACACACACACACACACACACATATATATATATATATATATATATATATATATATATATATATATAATGTAACAAATTGTCCATTACTTAGATTAATCTCTGAGCCGTTGTATCTTAGAAATGATTAAAGATATCTTACTGGAAATCTCCGGGGTTTTATAGCACTATTGGACTTTACTTTGAACAATACGAATGTATAATTACTCGCCGAGCTTAACATAAGAATCGTCATGAATTCGATCATAAACTAAAATGACATGTTCATCGTTAATTAATCATAGCTAAGGATCGGAAGCTCATGAAGGATTGAAATAAAGTTCATATATATATATATATATATATATATATATATATATATATATATATATATATATATATATATTGTCAGGCTGCATGACGATTGCGTCCAGCATGAAACAGCCTGTCGCCTCTGAGTTTTGACTTCAATGTTCACTTTTATATTTATATTTACATACGCTCCATCTCTGATATTGAGCACTTTATCCCATAAATATAGCACACCTTAAAACTATATTTCTTCACATATATATATATATATATATATATATATATATATATATATATATATATATATTATTTCAGGATCATTTCCCAACAGATTCAAGGTGATCTTCGCCCTCTCTAACCTTCTTTCTGTTCTGGAGTAACCAGGTGCTTCACACGTTTCACGTACGATTTCATTTTCAAGTTTTTTTTCACGGCTCTTTGGACTGTCATAGCTGAAATTTCTCTCAAATTTGCCAAATGTTTTATGAATTGAGTTGGATCTTTTCCAATTGATCTCTTCAGCTCTAAGTTGAAATGATGATCCTATTGTGAGCTCCTAATTCAGTTTCCCTCTCTACTATTCCCTCTTTTTGTAAACTTATTCGCCATTCTTTTGATGGTTCTTGAATGGGCTTTGAAGATGGAAGCCAGAGTATAAATTTTGGTACCATTTCTGAAGCCCGGAATGATCTTTTTCCTCTCACCATTGCGCAGTTGCGATGACAGTGGGTGTGACACAAACCTATTTTAACCTGCTCTGTTTTTAGCTGAATAACCCAAAGTTGTTTCAGTGATTCTTACGAAAAAATGGTATCAAGATGGATAAAGGTCATATCTAAAAAACTGGAAAAAAGAAACTCAATTGCTTTAGTGTCTTTTTAGACATTAAACATTTTGTGGGATGGATAATTATGCTGTTACACAATTTGGACATTTTACTGTTACACACGGTGTATATATATATATATATATATATATATATATATATATATATATATATATATAATTACATGAACCATTCATACAAAAAACAAATATAGAGTTTAATGATTTAAATGGCGAGAATACATCTTCGCAAACAATTTCTATAAGGTACACTAACCCCGAACCCATAGAGAACTTATATGAATGATATGATCCCTGTTTATGAATTCATATACAGGTTCGGGGTTAGTATGCCTTATTGAAATTGTTTTATATTATATTTAAGTAATTGATCGAGTGTAGAAGAAACCTCAACAGAATGCAGAAAGCATACCGTACCTTACCGCAAATTTGAAGACCAATAGTCACTCAACTCAACACGCGGTACCACACCTAGGTACCGTGCCTTGAAGACAGGAAGATGAGAGGATAGATTAAAAGACAAGAGAGAGTGAGGAGATAAAAATAGGGACCGAGATACAGATAGATATGAGAAAAAAAACGATTGAAGTATATGGAGACAGGAGAGACAGAGAGAGTTTGTGCGTGTGAGAAAGAGAAAGAGTGTGTGAGTGAAAAGGGGAGAGAGTGTGTGTCCGTGAGAAAGAGAGTGTGTATGAGATAGAGAGAATGAATGTGTGCGTGAGAGAGAGAGAGAGAGAGAAAGAGGTGTGTGTGTGTGTAACGTCTGTTTCGTATTATATTTGGGGCTCATCAGCAGTGCGTATCCACTACCGAAAATTGAAACCCGGACAGTTACGTTATTAGGCAAACGTCATACCAGGTGTACCAACGGGCCTCGATGACGAAGAGGTAGCGAATTAGACTCGATTTTGTGCCGCTCGATCACATATTCCGTGGTGGATAATAGATGGGGATAGTAGCCGTGGCTCGTCGGAGCACAGTCCTATGAGTAAGGGAAACTCGGATGAGTTCCACTACGGAATATATATATATATATATATATATATATAAAAGTGCATATGATATAATTATAATGATAAAAACACGGGAAATATTAAAATGAGAATGTATTTGACGAACAAAACTGTTCATTTTTCCTGAAAGCTATCTTGACCAAATGCAATATTTTCGCTTCGTTTGTTACATATTCTCAGTAATTAAAAGAAACAGCTGCCATAGGAACATTTCTGATCATAAACCAATCGTCCTTTATAAAAAAAAAAAAAACAACAACCAGTAGACCAGGGGGCCATATTTCGATGTTATAACGATACAAACAGTGAAAACATAGTTATATTTCGTATAATAAAAGCTTGAAGTATTTTGTGCCTTTCCTTGCAAAGAGTGCTTTTTACAGCAATGGTCACGTTTCACAAGGCCCGAGAGCCACTCGAGGCAGATGGTTACGTTAGGAGGCAATTTGTGCGGATAGTAGTGGAAGATAACGGCTAACCCGTTTTTGAAGAGGTTAAAATTTTATTGATTGGGGAAACATCCTCTTGGGAGCCGGTTCCACAGAGTAGTGCTTGCAGGAAGAAGCACTTCAAGTGAAACATCTAACCGATCGAACATGGAGAGAATGTGAGGTGGTGTTGTTACAATATAAGTGGCATGGCGTATCCTTGACGTGAAGGTTTGACGAGGTAATGTAGTTCGTCCGATCACTTCAATAAAGCAGCAAGAAGTTTGCTACTTCCTGCCCGTGGGAGAAAGGTAGGAGGGTGGAGAATAATCCGTCACCCACAAGAGCTCGGAGACGCTTTTGGACGCTATCAAGGCTGGAGTGGGAAGTCTGGGCTGTTCCCACCCTAATATGACAACAGTGCTCCCTGATCTGCCGCTTGTAAAGGTAGAGGGTAGCAAGGTGTGGAATCAGATATGTACTGGAGCGGTACGTAGAGTTGACCATTTTACCTAAATCCTTAGCAATGGATCGTATGTACGAGTTCCACTCGAGGTCAAGCGCAAATTTGAAGACTCAACTCAACTTGCGGTACCACACCTAGGTACGGTACCTTGAAGAGAGGAAGATGAGAGGATAGATTAAAAGACAAGAGAGAGTGAGGAGATAAAAATAGGGACAGAGATACAGATAGATAGGAGAAAAAAAAAACGATTGAAGTATATGGAGACAGGAGAGAGAGAGAGAGAGAGAGAGAGAGAGAGAGAGAGAGAGAGAGTGTGTGTGTGTGTGTGTGAAAAAGGGAGAGAGTGTGTGTCCGTGAGAAAGAGAGAGTGTGTATGTGTGTGAGATAGAGAGAATGAGTGCGTGCGTGTGTGTCTGTGTGAGAGAGAAAGAGAGAGAGTGTGTATATGTGTGCGTGTGTGTGAGTGTGTGTATGTGTATGTGAGAGAGTGTGTGTATGTATGAGAGAGCCTGTGTGTGTGTGTGAGAGAGAATGTGTATGTGCGTGAGAGACATTGTGTGTATGAGAGTGTGTGTGTGCGTGTGTTTATGAGAGAAAGAGAGAGGGTGTGTGCGTGCGTGAGAGAGAGAGAGAGTGTGTGTGTGTGTGTGATAGAGTGTGTGTGTGATAGAGTGTGTGTGAGAGAGAGAGAGTGTGTGTGTATATGCGTGAGAGAGCGACTTTGTGTGTGTGTGTGTGTGAGAGAGAGAGAGAGAGAGAGAGAGAAAAGAGAGAGAGAAAGAGAGAGTGCGAGATGAGTAAACCAATTTGCATGGAGATAAGAGATTACTGAAAGCATTCTAATGGTTTCATTCGGCATTATGTCAAGTGCGGCTATCAAGAGGCGCGACTGAAATGAAAAGAACTAAAAATGAACATTGTCTTAGTTTTATCCGAGATCAAAACATCCATAAACACAATCAAAATTCTTACAGTATTTCATTAGTTCAACCAACACCGAGGTTTTTGTTGCATTTCTAATATACTCCATGACATCTATGAACATGTTTCTTTCACTATTTACATTATTCGGACTATTGTCCTCATCTTTGTCGTCATATTTATTACAACGTTTCGGCCGTTGTACGCTCCGGCCTTCTTCAGGTGGTTGGAATGTCTAACCGAACCCTTTATTTCGCTCACTGCGATAGACTGTTCTAGTTCCACGTGCCATGTTTTAATGGATGTCAGTTATGAGTTATCTCCTGTTAATTCCCCTCTCCAAGTTCTCCACTGCCTTAACCGGGTATTGAACTCACACTCTTTGGGTCCTGTCACTGGATCTAACTAACGCCTTTATCCACTGTGGATAAAGGCGTTAGTAATAATAATGTACATAGCGTATATAATAATGTAAATAAATGTACATTACTAATAATGTAAATAGTGTACATAATACCTCATCTTAGAAATGTAGATAGATACATGTTTCTTTCAAATGAAATAAACAAATTTTAACAAATTCAAACGTTAACACTCAAAACTCCATTGAAGTATCGGACCTTTCTACTCCTAAAAACACTCATAGAAAGGGAAAACCTTGTTCGTTGTGTGACAACATGAGTTAAGTCACTTCTGACACAAATTCAAGCATCCTGGGTAGCACGATAAACTATATCCGCGGTCTTGGGTAAGAGGATGTACTATATCCGCGGTCCTGGGTAAGACGATAAACTACATCCGACAGTAAGGCCTTTGATCAGAAGGTTTTGAGGAGCGTGGAACCACCTCTTAATTGCTAGTGTTCCCAGGTCCACCCTGACCCGGGGTGGTAGCACCTGTTAGGGTCCCAGCTATTGGCAAATAGTTAACTCCGCAAAAAGGGTCAAAACACTATGAAAGTATAAAAATATGTTTTAATACAGCAATACATATTTTGAAAAATTATTACTGTCAATACACTTTTGGAAAAAAATATTACTAGCAATGCATTTCTGGAAAAAAAATATTACCATCAATACATTTTTGAAAATTAAAAGGTTTATCCTAAAATATTTTCTGGGCCATCTTCATTTTGTTTTTCTACAAATACCATTTTCATTCGATATTATTATTATTATTATTATTATTTGATTTCTGGTGTATACTCATTTCTTTCCGGGTCCCAATCAGAGACGTAAAGTCAGAAAGGGCACCATGATATTTTCCACTGAGCAATTTAAACACACACACACGCATACACACACATATTTTACATAGATAAAGCCCTTCATAAGGTGTGTTGATGTTTTCACGTGCCACATATTATTATTATTATTTCCTTTGATTTCTGGCGTTTACACATTTCTTTCCGGGTCCCGCCCACGGACCTAAGGTTAGAAATGGCGTCATGACACTTTCCACTGACAAAAAAAAAAAAAATAAAAGTACATAGATAAATCCCTTCGTAAAGTGTGGGCTGTACTTGTCAGAACAATTTTTTTTATCTTCTTGAGGCATGGACTTCCAGGAATCCCTTCAATTAGTCGACTGGAATCTTTTCCAACCAGTCCTAGGGCTCCAACTACAACAGGGATTCTTGATGTTCTCATATGCCACATTTTCGAGATTATTATTATTATTATTATTATTATTATTATTATTATTATTATTCCTTTGATTTCTGTCGTATACACGTTTCCTTCCGGTTCGCAACCAAGGACCCACATTTTGCATAGATAAAGCTCTTCGTAATGTGAGGGTAGAAGTTTTTGTATTTCTTTAAGGTATGCACTACCCGCCTTCAGTGAGTCTATCGGAATCTTTTCCAATCAATCCGCGGGCTCCAACTACCACTGGAATTATGGATGTCCACATGTGCCACATTTTTTTAGATTGCCACTTCAAGATCCTTGTATTTTTATTGTTTTTTTTAAGATCTTCAAAGATACATTACAAATTTTCAAGTACAAAAAATATAAATCTACAAAAAATTATGAGTCTTTGTACAAACAAAAAAGAAATTGGAAAATTTAAATATTCGATGGACAAAGGTATGGTGTCAGACACAACGATATGACATCAACGGAGCTTGCAGAACATTTTATTACAAACGATTGTAATTTCGACAAACATCTTAAGGTGCACATCCGGAAAAAATATTCCGAATCTGGCGACCTTTCGACCCTTAAAACCACCGAGGATGGTTACGTATGCAAACTACTAACTTCCCGCCTCAGAGGAATTAACAGAATGACAGAAAAGTTCTATAGGATTTTTACTAAACTGTTTGATTACTTCCTGTTGGTAATTAAACAACTAACGGGGAAATTCCAAGATGAGCATGATCATCAACATATTACACACGTTTCAGTTGCCTGCCTTCACTCTGGCAGAACTTCATTCGTTTCGACGCGTTGATTACCAGTACAACCGTGTTTTTGTAGATCTGTTATATCTTTATACTTGTATACAATTTTTAAACATAACATGAAGAAGACAGACATCTTGTTTCTTTGAGCATCAACTCAGGATGAAGATTAGAACTGATAGAAAGAGGTTGGTATTGAGAGATTTCTGTGAAAGGTGGGTAACAGTGGCAAGCCTGGTTCGCGTGAACGGGGACAGCCTTGATTTAGTTTTTTAAAACCCCTAAATCACATCGGGGCGGTTTCTGAGGAGCCCTTTCCTGGTTAAGATAGACTCTTCTAAGTGCGTCTAGTTATTGTGGGTAAGTGTCGTTCCCGGCTTCGCCCTATGACCTAAGTCAAGATTCTTAACCTCCCCAGTTTATTTTGGACTGTCCTTTTCATCTCGACTGGGTTAGTTTGTTTTTTTTTAATTTTCTAATGCCCATAATTTTTTATACTAACCCCTCAGAGAGAGAGAGTGAGAGAGGGGGGGAGAAAAGAGAGAGAGAGAGGGGGGAAAGAGAGAGAGAGGGGGGAAAGGGAGAGGGGGGAGAGGAGAGAGAGAGAGAGACTTTTGTCGGAAGACAGAATACAGCAGCAACTCTTTTTTTTGAGGGGTGGACGTTTCTTCCCAAGATCATTCTTTTTCACTTTGTTTTCGGGATTATCACGCCCACCCACCATTTCATAACAATGATAGAATTTGTATACATATTTTTGTATACGCAATTGTACATATTTAAATTTTTACGTCATGGGATGTTTTTTTTTTTGTTAGGTGCCCAGTGTGTGAGGTATTTTGGTATATGTAGCAGCGAATGGTGAATAAATAAATTGTAACAAATGAATGGGTCGGGAATCTGAAGTGTCGACCAGCAATAAACTATCTGCCTCCATTTTTCGGCCTTGTGCCACAATTACTGTATTCAGTCAGTAATAAATTGTAGAAAGACATCCAGTCGTAATATTGTTGAACATTGTCCATCTGTTTTTCTTTTCTTTTTCTTTTCTTTTTCTTTTCTTAAATCGCGCGCTACTCGAAGTGTTGACAAATATAGGAAGAGTTACATCAGCCATTTTATCTATTATTATTATTATTATTATCATTATTATTATCATTATTATTTTCATTATTATTATTTTCCCCTTTATCCTTCTACTTGGTTCCCTTCGTCTTCTCCTTTTACATTTCCTTCTTCTTCTTCTTCGTCTTCTTCTCCTAATTATTATTATCATTATTATCATTATTATTATTATTATCCTTATTATTATTATTATTATTATTCCTTTACTTGGTTTTCCTTTCCTTTTATTTCCTTCTTCTTCTTCTTCTTCGTCTTCTTCTCTAATTATTATTTCATTTTATCATTATTATTATTATTTCCTTATTATTATTATTATTTTCCTTTTCCTCTTCTTCTTCTTTTCATTTTCTTCTTCTTCTTCTTCTTCTTCTTCTTCTTCTTCTCATTATTATTATCCTTATTATTATTATTATTATTATTTTCCCCTTTTTCCTTCTACTTCGTTGCTTTCGTCTTCTCCTTCTACATTTCCTTCTTCTTACTCTTCTTCTTCTTCTCATTATTATTATTATTATTATTATTGATCATATTCTACCTTTTATTACTCTTTATTCAGTGAGCGCATTTATTCACCATTCGGCCCTATTTCTGTTGTAATTGTGGTTCATGGCAACATTCAAGGCAAAATAGTGCAATGGCTTACCGGTTCCTTTTGCACCGAGGATGCTGACGTTACTCCATGCCTCCTCGCGAAAGTTCCTCTACCCACTAGCAGAGCCACTGACCTCCGAGGCGCAGCTCCTACACCCAGCCTGGTAACTGACTGATGACCACTTCACTTAGCACAGGTGTGCTGGAGAGAGGTGTTACCCTTCATTGGTTGGGTCGGGAAACCATTCCAACTACACTCATACAGTTTATCCAGCAGGTCGATACTGTTGACCTGGATGTGATGGATGCGCCTTCTTGGAGCCGTGTGTAAGAGTCGGATGTAGGTTCACCTGAGTAAAGCAGGGTCGACCACTTCGTTGCAATGGTATACCACTGACGATAGGCCAGATATTTAAATATTTGTGCTTGGTTGATTTTGGTATCCCCGATTTGTAATTTGCATTCTGAGATCAACCCTTTGCTAACAACCATGAATTCGGCCTTTCTGCAGTTTGCCTTTAGTCCTTCCTTCACCGCTTTCTGTAGGAGTTTTTGTAGTTTCCTTTCCGTACCTGCCATCAACACTGTGTCATCTGCATATCTTATGTTGTTAAAACAATAATGAATCTTGGGAGGACTTCTAATTCTCTCAGTATCGCCTCACTGCATAGGTTAAATATGTCCGGTGAGAAGACGCATCCTTGTCTTACGCCCCTTTCTATTTTTGCGTATTTACTGAATTTATTTCCTATCTGTATGCAGGCGGTTTGCTGACAGTATATATTCTGGATTATCCTAATATACTTCCCAAATGTGATAAGGTTGCCTAGCTGTTCCAGCAGATCTTTTTAATGTACTTTATAAAATGCTTTTGCGTAATCTATAAACATAGGTATACACCTTTTTGCATTTGTATTGACCTTTCTGATATAAATATTGCATTCCTTGTTCCAGTGTCTTTAACCAACCCGTACTGTTCTTGTCCTATTTCTGGTTTGATTCTGATGCGCGACCTATATCCTACGGATTTCAAGTTCCTATCACAAATATTTGATGCAGATGACGTAAAGTGATTATATCTATCTATATATTATTTCCATTTATATCATCATAATCCTCATTAAATTCACCGAATTTTGCGTCGCCGTTCTGGTCACTACTCCCCACCATCTCACTGTTGTAATTCATGATGTCATTCAAGGCAGAATAGTACAATGACTTGCCGGTTCATTTTGCACCGGGGATGTTGAGGTTACCCTGTCCATCCTCTCAGAAGTTTCTCCGCTCACTGGTAAAACTGTTGACCTCTGGCCGCTTGGCACCGGTGACCTTTGCCTTCACCGGTCGGGTCGGGTAACCCTTCCCAAAAACCTTGCACAATTGAGCCGGAAAGTCGAGGCCGTTAACCAGGGTGTGGCAGTCGCAGTGCTCATGCAACTTCTTGGAATCACGTGTGAAAGTTGGGTGTAGGCCCTATACCAGTTCAAATCCGTATCTAAGTTCACCTGAGTAAAACAGGGTCGACCGCTTCGCTGAAAAGGAACTACACCTAGCACCCCCCATATATATATATATATATATATATATATATATATATATATATATATATATATATATATAAATATATTATAATTTAATTGATTTAAAATATGTTTTTTTTTCGCTACACAGTTCTAACCATGTTTCAAATATGGAAGCTAAAAACTTCGAATTTCATTTTGTAATTAAATTAAAGACATTAGTTCCATTTCATCCTCAAGCGAATTTTGGAGTAACTTATTTTTAAAATTACTGGGTTTTAAAGGCACTGCAACAATTCATAATTCACGTTTCCAAGGATACAGAGAAATCCATTCATCCAGACAAGGGGTGGTTGCGTGTTCATTATCGCTGTATTTTGATGTATCAGGTATTAGTTACGTTTGAAGAAGGGTTTTCATTTACGTAGGGGTAGGGATGTATTTTTCAACGAATTCTGATATGCGTTAAATGCTTACTGTTCTTTCTTTCTTCATATATATATATATATATATATATATATATATATATATATATATATATATATTACACCAGATTTTGAAGTAAAACCTTTTTATACACACTTTAAAAGACCGTCTTCTGTGGGTGAAAGATATTTTATTTAACCCTCCGCTTTTAGCTGTCGACATAGATATACGTAGATTCGAAACTTATATGGCCTGCTGTCGACGTATACATATGTTTTCAAGAGTCCGTGAAATGTCGGATTGT